>JADDOH010009242.1:0-79541 GCA_016648135.1 Agrypnia vestita | reverse complement strand
GAATCATCTTATAAAGAAGACAGCGTTGATTCCGTCAAAGACCCAGATTTTATCCCTGCAGAGATCGGGCAGCTGCCAACAACGGCATCTTTAAATGAGTCACCAGCTGAAAGTCAAGAAATATGCCCACCAGATCAGCAGTCAACAACTTTGCCAGCGAAGCCTCTCAATACTAGAAAACGGAAAGCCATCCCTCAGGAATGGGAACAAAACCAAAGAAAAATGCTGAGAAATAAAGGCCTCGCTTACGTAACGACTCAGAAGAAAACTTCCAAAGCCAGAGAAATTAATCCTCCGTGTAAAGAAAATTTTCGCTTGAAATGTTCCACCAAATTCACGGATGATGAAAGAAAGGTCATTTTTCAAAACTACTGGAAGCTTGCAGACATCAATCGGCAGCGTGACTTCATAGATAAATGTACGGATTCTGTCGATCCGAAATACAGATATACAAGAAAGGACAGCAGCAGGAAATTTAATAATGCTTTTTATTTCGAAGTTAGAGATAAAAAAGTCAGGGTATGTAAAAAATTTTTTACTGCCACACTCGATATTAATGACAGAGTAATTAGAACCGTCTTGGAAAAGAAAACTAACGTAGATACAATAACTGAAGACCTACGAGAAAAACACGAAAATCACAATACGCGTCCCCGAGAGTATAAAGGAAGCAATTAGAAACCACATTAAGTCTATCCCACGCATCGAAAGTCACTATTTACGGGCACAGAGTGAAAGAGAATTCATTGATGGAGGAAAAACTATAACTTCCTTGTATAAAGAACATATAGAAGAATGCGAAAAAAAGAGCGAGCTTTATGCAAACCTCGTTATGTATTCAAAAATATTTAATAACGAATTTAACTTAGGATTCTTTGTCCCCAAAAAAGATAGGTGTGAACTCTCTGTAGCGTATTGCTACAGGTAACGATAAAACTAAGCTTGAAGAAAAATTTGTTAGACACAATAATGAAAAAAAACTATCCTGGCAAGAAAAAGAGGCGGATAAATTGAAAGCTTCAAAAAACTTCGTGGTGGCTACCTATGACCTGCAGGCCACACTACCACTGCCACAGGGAGACGTGTCGGTGTTTTATTATAAAAGAAAGTTAAATAATTACAACTAGACAAGTCACTGAGTTGAAATCGGGAGGAACTAAATGCTTAATATTTTGTCATTTCATTATACATTTTGTCATTTCCTTACATTATTCTGATTTGAAATAATAAAATCCTTGTTATAACTCAAAATTCACAGTATTTTATTTTAAAAACCTCTTAAAGTGAAATAAAAAAGAGTCACAACTCAAATTTTTCAAAAGGAAATGTAATGACTTCCATACCATACAAAAGCTTGTTTCTTTATGAATATAACAATATATAAGACTCAAAATAATGACTAAAGGAAAAAAAGAAAAAAAATAAAAACGTGATTTTTTTTCGTTTTTTCGCTTTCTTGTAAAATGCACTTTTTTGAGATATGACTCTATATTTGCGGGAGTGCGATATGCAGTGCATTTTTCGAAACTTTAAAGTATATTATCTTATTTAATACTTACTTTTTAAACGTAAATTATCTTTCATTTTATTATTAGCACATTCAATAATATAGTGAAATAATCATTTTCGTTGTATACGCAATGGGACCATTATCTTGGATTTAGCCGTCGAATTTGTATTGGAATTTCATATTGGTTCATAAGAACATATTCATTTCTATATCATCAACAATTTTGATTGAATCTGTATACAAGATGGTGGATTTATCAATATATTTTCTTCGATTGGTGAATTAAACTTACAATCTAAAGATGTTCATTTTGCTTTGTTAGTCGTTTTCCAGGGAATGCATGTTTTTATTACCTTCTGTCAGAGGGGTTCAAGGATGGCGTTCCATCCAGGAATCTTCGCATTGCACATCTATCCAGGGCGTGTTCTTGCTTTCCACAAATAGAGCTGTATTGAAGGTACGCTGATACTGCCACAGCTAGACGCTCGCGGCTTCCACTATTGACAAATGCGCAACATTAAAATATATTTATTACTTCTACCAAATTAGTCGAGTTGGGAAGCATTTGGAAAGCTAGAGCATATCTCAAAGCAAAAAATACCACAATCTCTAAAGCCGACAACAATGCATGCTCCCAGCACTATAATGCTGAGATCTAGATCCTCACTGTCAATGTTGTATGTATATATATTATAAATTAAAAGATACCCAAAGAGCGCTTCTGCATGCTCATGTGGCAATGAGTAGACACATCTGTTAAAGAAATAATGGGGCGGACAGAAGGTCTTAGATTGAGGGCCCACAATGGTAGAAGAAGTGTTGATGATGAGGGCTCATGAACAAGAAATTTGGCAATCCTTGAGGGATGCCTGTATCCTGCAGTCGAGAGACAAGCTGAGGATAGCGATAACAAATCAATGAGAGATTTTGTGTCATCGTTAATGTCTTACGCATGTTTTACACATAGAAGGAAACCTCATAAAAATGAGCAAAGTGTATGCATAAAGTGTACTTTAATGTTTAAAATTTGTGTGACACATTTTAAATAATAAATTTAATACGAGTGCGCTAACTAACTTATTTAATAGGATACGTTAAAATTATTAACAAAGTGTTAGTATATAACCACTTATCGAGATTTTAGTCTACCGGTTTCGAGATTTACCCATCTCTGGTAAGACAACCACTACGCCAGCATGCAAATAACACTATATTATTTGCATACTGGTGTAGTGGTTGTCCTAACGAAGAGACGGGTGTGTCTCAAAACCGGTAGACCAAAATCTCAGTAAGTGGTTATATAACCTATTAACATAACTAACATTTAATTAAAATGCCTGACCACAAAGTTAATGCTTTAGATATTAAAATTTTTAATAATGAAATTATTAATTCTTTGAATGAATTTGAACGTAAATGAAATATAATATTTTTGATTGTTATTTGTGAAATTTTGATGAGAATCAATTCTGCATGGATTAATGGGAATCTAAATAGTAGTGTGTATTATTAAAAGCGTGTGAACTGAAAGATGATAATTATTCAAAACACATTAGCAAGCTGGCCTGAGAGGTCAGGGATATGTTATTGGAGTTGTTTAAATAATATGTGGCATTATAGTTAATTAAAAACCAATAATATTGATTTATAATATCACACCGAGAATAATGCGATAGGTACTCTGTATGTAAAATAAATTATAAATATAAAAAACATTTGTTTTTTAATGTGAAAATTAACTGTGTGAAAAAAAGGAGTAGTAGCTTGTGGATCTCGCCTCGTGATTCAAAAGTCGCGGGTTCGAACCTCACTCCAGACCAGCAAGTTAGTCCTATTTTCATAGCACAAGCGTTTAGCTTAGTTTGAAAAAAGTAAGAATATTGATGTGACACGTATTCCGTGTTCGCATCTCTATTTAAAAAAAAAATTGAAATACAAGTTTCCCATTAATTCTTACAAAACGACATTAAAATACTTTGTTTCCATATTCAGTAGCAATATACGAAATCTGCTAGAGCATAGCAATTTTCTTAACAACTGATGTGCACATATTAGATGGTTCAAAATTACTGAGGATTTATTATTATATTAAAGTATTCATGTGAAATCTTCTATAAGTTTGGTAGCCATGTTCAGAACGGTGATTTTTTGAACAAGACGTGTAAGACCACATTCATAATGGACTTTGTGAAGTTATGCAATGAAAACAAAAATCTTTTTCTGCTACACTTTTCTTCTTTCATTGTTCTTTGTTCATTGAAAAGTACTTCAATATTTCTCATCAAGAAGAATGTGTTTGAAACATGGAGTCTCTTTTCTTTGTTGATTGTTATCTTATTCATGCCTCATAGTAGCGACCATGGAGATCTTTAGCACACGTCGAAACAAACACATCTCAAATGCATCCATCCTTTTAATAGCCGCTTCTTTAAGACTCGATCTTGACTTCTGATCTCTACTGATAATATAGTAACCAAACAAAATAATTTATTCTTATTATTTATTGAGTACTTCCAACAAACTAGAGTTAATACCATTAACTACATAATTTTCAGTATGGATAACACAGAGTTGTTGAATTTACCAGGATCGCAGGAGGGCAACATTGGCCGGGTGTGCGGCGAGCCAGCTATCGAGGTGTTTGCAGAGGGCACACAGTCTCTCCAAGGGTGGAGCCAGTCCCCTCGCCCAGCCTAGCTCGCACACCTTCCCCAAGTGCTCCATCACCGCTCGGGCCGGCTGCTCACTCACGTCAAATACCTGAAATCACAACGATGACCACAATGACAATAAAATAAAAATGCTAATTTTTAGGCCGTCATAAAACATAATACGTACAGGCTCTTTTATCAATCGATTCACTACTGTCACTTAATCTATTTTAATTCGAGAGAATTGCTAGCTACCAAAGTCTACAAACAAAATAAAAATGATAACATCCAAACACACCTATCAATACTTAATGGATTATTGTACATAAGTAATAAGTTTTATCAAGAAATATGTAGTTTAGGAGTTTGTGTATGTTTTACACTTTCTGACAGAATGACCTATCTTTAAGGCTCAATTTCAAAATTCTTCTTATCCTCCCACTCAACATTCACTCCATGAGCGAGTCACAGGTCTCAGGTGTCATGTGGGATGGTGTAGAAAGTTGTTATATTACAGCAATAGTTGAAACAAGAACATATTCACTGCAATAACTCGCTTAATGTTAGTTATTTACAATAAAATATATTGCAATGTTATTATTATTAACAAAATGTTAAAATACAAAAAATATATAAATTATCACAAGTAAAATGTTTCAAGTGATATTGTTAACAGCCGGGGAGAAAAAGATTACGCTAAGAGTATTAAATTGTTACCATGTAGTGTTGTCCATGTTTGGTGTTCAGCATGTTGGCTACATCCCTTTCAGGTCCCGGAGACATGGCTGAGTATCGCGGTGGCTCTCCTTTGTGTGCTGGAAGCCATAATGCCAATAGTCTCTCTGCGGCGTAGCTGAGCTCCAACTGTCTCGGTTTTCCTGATGTTCCATCTGTTTCCTAAACAATTACAATGATTTCCAGGTTAAATATTTATACTAAAAATAATATAATAATGTCAACACCAAATCTAATACAATTAATTACCAATTAAATGTAATGAATAATCCAATATTTAATATCTCACTGTCAAATTCCACCTCTCTTCCCCACCATAAATGAGGTCACACTCCCATCGAAGACTTGACTTCTTTACAAATTTAATTTATAATGATAAATATTAATACATTTCAGATATGTCTTATAAGACATAAGCAGTTTTTGAAATATTTGAGGAATGAAAGAAAAAGTTAGTACGTCTTATTCCAATCACTGGAACAGAACCAATTTTAATATTGAACATCCCTTGTGTAGATGTTATCACATTTCTATTATTATTATTATTGTCGCGTGAGGATTGTGATATTCACGAACCCCACCATCAAAAATTGTATACAGTTATTATTAAAATCTTTGATTATTTAAAGTTCCGAAAGGATCACGGAAGCTGGTTATGTCGATCAATCAAATCAGCTGGTTTTTTTTTGTTTTTACCAAGACACAAATCTATGCATTTTTCACAAATGTGACAGATTAGTGTAGCCATGTCTTCTTACGATGTAGCAAATAAAGTTTGCATATTATTCTTTCTGTCTCTAAATATAACTCCACCATTCCACTTTTCCTCCATCATTATTGCTGCACCCGTGAATAACTGAGTAAAGTAGTTACAGTAATAGAGGCCTCTTACAATATCTGTTAATCTGTCTTTATGTCTTTCAGAAATAGTAATCCAGTAATGGATTAAACAGTTTATGACTAAATGTATCTAGATTGAATTTGCAGAGTTAAAATCAATAAATGGCTGTCGGGTATTTATTTCCATATTACTGTAAGCCAATTCTTATAAGAATTCCAACATTTCAGTCTGTTTTCATGGAATGGTACCTAATGGAAAATTATTGTATTTCATTGAGGACAACGTGGAACTCTAATCTATCTACTCAATAGCCGCTTTATTACAACTAGGTGTGGTAAGAGATAACAGTAATTCTATATTAGAATGATAAGAATATCCACAAGATAACCAGTCAAAAGCCTTCGCTGTATCAAGTAAGATTAATAAGAGGAAACATTTGGCAAACACCGCATTTAGATTCCAAGAAGCAATGGAATATATTATTTTCATGCGGCAATGCACTGTAAATTAATCGTTGATCACAGATGCTTGCAAAATCAGATTCATAATATATTATTTCAAAATAAACAATGACCGACTTACTAAGTCTGATGAAATAATATATGCAGATAACATTGTACGTGTTTTTATCAGTATGAATTTAGCAATGTACATCATCATGAAGCAAATCCTGAGCATTTTACAGATCTCTCAACATTAAAATACAAATTTAAAAAATTAAAATTGAAGATGAACCTTATTATTGATTTTTGTAGAATATCACAAGATAATACATAAAACTACATTATAATCTTAATATCTGCTATACTGTGCTATTCTGAAAATAGCAATATTGGGATGTCAGATCTTTATTCCAACACTTAATAGACGAAAATAAAAATAAACAATAAACGAGACATAGGTATACGTCAGTATTCGGTGTTCGTCGTACTTAAATAAGATGATTTGTATATTTTCACATATCTCTCTCAAAGTAAAAACATTTATTCGCAATGTCCGATTTCTCCGGTCTGGTCTGACAGCTGCCCTCCGTCGCATAAGTAACCTCATAATTCGCATGTTTTGACTAAAATTACATGGAATAAGTACTAATTCGGTATTAAAAAGATTATTTCATATGCACTTATTAATTTCTTCTCCCTCAGTGTCCTGATGTGAAATTATGACAAAATTATCACTGTCACGTTGTACCATAGAAAAGAGAAATATCTATTTATATTTGACATTTCACTGATAACCGTCATGTACTTCTTTCAACCTCTGACCACATCACCAATGTATACATACGTCTCGTTTATTTTCGTCTGTGTTGGGATAAAGATCTGACATCCCAATAGTGCAATTTTCAGAATAACACAGATAATCATTTAGGATGGGTTTTGCTTTCGCGTAGTTTTTTATCTTGCCTTCCAAAGTGTTGTGAATGTTGAAATAGTATGGATTGGTATTCAATAATGCGTGACGTAATGTTTATTTACCTCGTTCATGTGCCTGATGTGGGTCATGGAGGGGGGCGCCGGGGTCAGCATGGCGGGAGTCGGCGCATCTCTCGGAGGCTGAAAAGAGACAGGAAAATCGTTTTTATTTTTCTGCGGGCTTCAAAATTATACTATTATAGAACAATTGCAACACAACACACTATATTTTAAGCAGTGAGTGCACAGGGCCACAGGCAGGTAACATACAGTCACAAAATTTGAAATAAATTTGTGTATAATCATATGGTATTATTAATTGAGATAAATTATAGAATGCTCACAGAGATGAAGTCTTTTTATAGAATGGCCAAGGGCTTATTACCTGTGTGAGCTGGCTTAAGTGATCATTCTACACAATGATTAATAATATTAATATCTTAAATTGTATTGTCTAGATATGCACTTGAATTTAATAATAGCAAAGAGCAATAATTTAAATCGCTGTTGAAAGGCTCCGTGGACAGCCATGCTGTAGTTGTTGCGCAGTCATACATTGGCTCTATTTCCTATCTCTAACTTTGTTTTTTTTTAAATTTTCTAAAATATTCAAGAATTCCATTTTTCATAATAAACTTAACAACTGATTATGATACTCTATACAGGATGTTTCAAACTATTCCACAAAATTTCAGGCAGTTATACATTTTAAGAATATGATTTAAAAATGTTTTAACATTCTGTGAAAAATATTGAAAGTTGATTGCATTTTTTTCAAATATTTATGGCTAATTAATAATTATTTATGGCTTATGAATAATTTTTAACTAACTAACCATCACGCCGTTTCTCTGCGGGAGTAGACGGAGAGGATAGATAGATATTCTCTTCTACTTTTTTTTGATACATAATCTCACGAGAGTATTGCTATTCGGTTATTGAAGTTTTTAACAGGACTATTATTTTTCTGAAGAATTTAACTAAGTAACTTATAAAGAATATTATAAATTCGTTTGCCTTATTACATATCGAGTAAAAAAAAACCTTGCAAAAAAAAGGTCCACATTCCTGAAAGGTGTTGCAACGTTTTCAAATCATATTCAAAAAATAAATAACACCTTAAAGTATTGTGCAAGAGGTCAGAAACATCGTGTATATGATAAGAAAGTTTATTTGAAATATTTTTTACTGCTGGACGCTGTCATTCACTAGCTAGCCCCAAGGCAGATAGATTCATTAGTGTCCATAAGTCCGTGTGATCGATAGGCCTTTTCATATAAGCTTGCAATTGAGTTAGTGTGGGTACAGTGCGTAATACGCGCGTTGTACCCACACTAACTCAATCGCAAGCTAATATGAAAATACCTATACTTACGATTTTTCCTTAGGAATTTATACGGCCTGCTTCTACCTTAAATGCTTTACTATCGACGAGACTCAATATCTTGAGTACATAGAACAAATTGATTAATGCTTTATCACATCTGCTACTCAAGAAATATAGTTTTCGATAACAAAATTCTAGCAAATTAATCGTTTAAGTTTGGTGTGTGCCTAGAGTGTCTCTTCAATGGGACCACTTGTTTATTATTTTCTGCAGTACAGGTCGATTTTTTACTCGTGGCACTGTACAGTTGGCCAGTTGCTGGTATATATATTTTTATTAAAACGAGGAAATTAGACATTCATAATTGCAATATTTCAGCTCTGAAGAATTTTTGTTTCGGATTCCTATTGTTCCGGAATATCGTCCTTTTAAACTCACTAACCGCAATATTGACCAAAATGAGTTATGAATACAAATGAGTGAATACATGAAACATTCATATTTTTCCATCTTCAACATTTTCAATAATTTTAATATCACGTTTTGAATGTTAAATCTCATTATCTCAAAATTACTCCATTATCCCTTAGCGAGTTTTACCTCTAAAGGGACGATATGCGAACGACACTCTAATGTTGGTGTTTACTCCGTGCTATAATGCTTGTATTTTTATAATAGTACAAACAAATAGGCATAATGTTATATTTATTTTATTGATAGAGAACAAAATAACATTAATCACATCTTAATTATAATAATAACTGTAGATGTCCTTCATCAGCTGAAATTGTAGGTGTAGAAAATAAATTTTGGTTTATCAGTTAATAGTAGGTATATTGCATTATACTAATATAATGAATAAGCACTAAAAATTTCCAGAAAGTTTTGAAAATAATGAAATAATAATTATTATCAAAGTGAAAAATTTACATTTCATTTAAAACAAAAACACTGCGCGCGGTGTACACAACTAATAGCCAACGTCAAGTGGCGTCAATTTCGTTGTTGCATTACTCTCTAGCGTGGAGCGCTCATATAACTTTGTCTCTTTCTCGCATAGATATCGCCCACGCGCACGTTGATGTTACCAAAAAATCGACCTATAAACAGTACAATTTACGATTCTAATCAAAAACAATGAAAACACAGGGAATATAAAGTAGTTTAAACTGGAGTGCAAAAAGTTTACTATGAAAAACTTTTTAATAATATGTACTACAATATGTTTTTGATATGAACTATGTATTAGCTCATATATATAAAATATGGAAGTAAATAAATATTGAAAAAAAAAGTGTTGCGATGTATATACGCAAGCAAGTTAGTGAGGCATAAGAAAAAATACTCACGGTGGCATATTCTCTACGTTTATTGACGAGAGATTTATAGAGTTCAGTTACATAGTTATGAGTGCTAACGGTACAACGATCGAGGAAGGAATGGCAAAGTGCGGACACGGTTCGATCGCCAAACCTACGCAGGATCTTGACGGGTTCGTTCACAAGATGATTTTTGATCAACATAAGTGTATCAAATCACTATTTATCAAGAAAAAAAGAAGAAGAAGAACAGTTCTGCTATTAAACTTTAAAAATGGTTCATTTTTAATTTCGTTCTCTTGTAAAATTAACTTTTTTTGACATGCAACTCTTTTCTCTAAGGCGATCGTCCGGCAAAGTAAGAAGTAAAAAAAGTAACCCATAAAAACCAAGTTTTTACTATACTCCCTTCCTTTATAAAATATAACAATAATTAAAGACGAATTAAAACATATAACATAACACTAAACTTACAGAAATTTAATATATTTCTAAAATGTCAGATGTTTTGAGATGTCAAGATTTTGATAGATTCAATTATCATCAATATCGTACCTTATGAATTTCCAGCGTCAAATTTGAGTAATGTAGAATTCTTCAAAACTAAGCAGAAATCTAAAAGAAATAAATTATTATTTGATTTTTTCCCAAAAAACCCAATTTTGCTGTCATTTGTGAACCAATTGTTTTGTAAATTTTCGAAATTCGTAGTGATGTACCTATTATACCGACGGAGTAATTCAAATTTAGAAAATATTCCGCGACGTTGCTAATCAAACTTTTCTAATGATTCCAATTTGAAAAAACCAATAAAATTTCTTAAAATCCGAAATTATACTATAATGATTAATTTTTTTTAACAAAAATTTGATAGATCTTCTTGATCGTCGCCACGAGTCTGCTTGCCAAGTTTCAGCTCGATTGGATCACGGGAAAAGGGTCAAAAATCGATCCAAAGTTTTTGTTGACGGCAAGCAAGCAGACGCCATGAGTTAATATAAAGGGAGTAAAAAGTTGTTGACCATGTAAAAAGAGATACAAAAAAAACTTTAAAAAATAAAATATTTAAAAAAAATGTGTTTTTTAGAACATAAATTGTGAGTAAGCTAATGACAGATTTTGTAATAATTTTAGTAAATTTAGGATAATTGTTTACTTTGTAAAAGGCCCACAACGAGGAGAAATTTTCTTCATTTTTAAAACAACGAAGGTTTGGTATTTTATTTACTAATTAAACAATTTACTTTGTGTCGTATTAACAAGATATCCGTATTCAAAATACATGGAACCTGATGAATAAATTTTAAAATTATACATTTACACACAAAAATGTGATAAAAAACGCGAGAAAAAATTGTGAAAATTGCTCGCTTGCCGGGAGATATTTGCAGAGGGCAATCATTAGGTTTGGTGCGGCCCTGTTCAATATTGGAGTGTGTATTTAAAACAACTTTTGAGTTGAGAGTCGCTTAGAAAATACGACACCCAACGCCCCAGGCAAATAATTGTCCATTTAGCCGTGTCTTAGCGACTAATCGAACATCGAACCCACCGCTTGAAGTGTGAAACACTACTCTGTCAATAATCTGCAAGTCAATCTGTTCATAAACGAGTCAAGCGTCCATATTCAGGGTTGCCAGACGATATCTAAAAGGGATATTTCCTGCTTTTTCAATTTGAAGTACGGGCAGTGGTGCAGTGCTAGAAAAATAAGTACCGAAATGCTACTTCTCTTTAGGACTAGTTTTAGTTGATGTGATGATGATGATGAGACGATTACCCTGGTTATTTTCAAGATTTATTATATGTCTCATACAGACGAAATTATATTTTCTTACGGGAAAGTATGTATGGAAGACATCTATAATATATCTTGATTAGTTTAAAAGGTCTAAAGGTCTAAAAAGGAGTTAATAAAATAGTTTTCTGGCGTTTTCTAGTGTAATGTTAATAATTCGGTGGAACTTTGTTACACATATAAAGTATATTGCTATTAAAAAAAATCTATTACTATAGATACCTCATTAGTGACATCTGTATTTGGTTGAGGGAATGTAAAAAGCTTTGGACGAATTTTACTGCTTATATTTTTATATTTTACTATTCATACCTGATATTTTTCTATATATTTCTTTAATATTATGTAATATTTTTCTTTTCTTTTCCTTTATCTATTTTTTTTATATAATAAGTGCTATGACTTTATATTTTTATATCTTATACGTACTGCTTATACCTGATATTTTTTATATACTTCTTGGTATATTATAACATTTTATGTATATATGTAAAAGCCTATAATGGGCGTGAACAAATAAATAAATAAATATGTTTGTTTTTTAATATTGGGGTAATAATCACCATTATTACAATCTTATTATCCTGATAATATGGGCGACATTGCATCCTCCTTCCATCTCAAAATAAAAATAGTATAAAGTAATTAAAAATTTCACAAGTAATTAATAAATTTTTAATTACTTTATACTAAAGTAAAAAGTAATTAATAATTTTCTGGTAGCCCTGTTCATTCAACCAATTCAGTCAAATATCAAAAACTGACGGCTAAAATGTGTGTGCAAGGCATTTAAGTGTTTAACAAACATTATTATTATTATAATTAATGAGGAAACTATTATCAATCGCATGCTTAAATCAGATCAATGAAAACATTTTTTGCCACGATATTTTTTTTACTGCCAAGGTTGAGATAATTATAATTGATTTTATACACAGATACTCGACTTCACATTTTTTATATTTGTATATAAAATTGGTGAACCTGCAAGTTCTTTTTTAAGCATTTTATTGCTAAGATAATCAGAGTGCAAATTAGTTTTCATTACACCTGTAATACTATATCAAAATGTTTTTCAAGGACGACGTTCAAAACACGTAGGAACCTATTTTTTGACTTAGCAGTACAATAAATGTAGAGAGAGTTACACAACTAGTCCACAATATGTTGCAGGTTAGATTCTTGCCTGAATTATAAATGGAAAATGCTTTTTGCATAAATGTCTTAATATGAATGGAAATAATATTACTTGTATAAAATTGGAGTACCTACGATGAAAATAACTTAAATCGAATATTAAAAATTAATTCGCTCTAAAGCTGGACATTCACTTTACAAGTTAGAAAAAGCTTAAAATTCAGCAATTTTATCATGCTGTTTCAATTTGGGTCTAAAATGAAAGATAAGTAGGCACCTACATACGTAGAATACAAAGTAAACATTAATGTACGTATTTTTTACGTAAATATTGCTAGAGTGAACAGTCATGACAGTAAAAGACCAGGAAATAATTGTCGATCTTCTCAAGTGAATTACAAGCCGCAATTAATTTGTGAAGACTCAGAAAAGATTCAGTGTAGAAAACTGTCCACATGTTGGTCATAAGACACGAAAAAAACATGATTTACCGCCAAATATTTGTTGATATTATTATTTGTCACCTGTCAAAAATTGTGTCACGTCTCTCGACTTCTAAAATGGTAAGCTGATAAAACTTTAATAATTGTCAAGTATTTAATACAATATTCATTGTTACATTAAGAAAACATCAATAATCAATGTGAAATTAAAACCTTATGAAAATATTCCGATTCAAATTCGATATATTATTCGATACATGACACTTTTAAGACTATCCAAAGTTTTACAGATATGTCAGAAATATTGTAAAAATGCAAAAGTCGCGTACCTCCATAACTATTGTTATTAGGACTTTGTCGACTCATAGTTTAAACAGTTAGTTTTTTTGGACCAGTTATGTTACATCCTGTATATTTAAGCGAATTGATTTGATGTGAATTGAAATGATGGCATAAAAAATCACATACGAGGGCTGTATGGATAAGTAGGTACCCGTGTTAGGGGAGGAAACGCATTTTTTTTCATCTTATTTATTTCACAACGTAATCTCCGTTCAGCTCGATATTACAACTTTTAACGCCATAAAAAAAAATTGATTTGCCGAATTAAGAAAAAAACGCCTCAGTTTCGGCGATGACTTCCTCGTTTGACGGAAACCATTTTTTTCATGTTTTCGTGGAAACAAAAAAAATCATATGGGGCCAAATCTGCAGAATATGTTGGATAAATCAGAAATGCAGCCTTCGTAGATTAATTTCTTGTACATAATATATCCCAACACACCGTCTCCATGATGACATGAATTATTGAAATTCAATCGACAAATGCTTTAAATTTGTCTCCTTCGCGAGTCGTGCAGTACCTTGTGCTTGCGCTCCAGGAGCTGCGCGGTCCTCCAGACGGCGAAGGCCAGGCCGAACAGGACCCGGGCGGGGTCGGGCGGGGCCGAGGGGCGGCGGGGGGACGCGGGCCCCCGCAGCGCCGCCAGGGGGCAGCCCGGCCCCCCGCCACCCAGGCAGTGGATGCACATCGCGCCCCTACTCCCCCAACTGCATTGCGGCCTTGCGCGGCTCCACTCTCACACACTGCACTTAATGTTTCCTCATTTTCTTCATTTTATTTGTTTAACTCTACACATATCTGTCGTATAAATAAAGATATTTCGTATCTATTTTATTTTTTTATAAACGTCTCTCAACCCTTGAGAGACGTCGCAGTAAAGTCCGCCGACGTAACTAGTACATATTGCACACTCCACAACAAAGTGCATATAGTTTACGCCCTCGAGAGCAGTAATCAGTCCGCCCTCTACCTCCGCGGGTAAATTAAACGAAACTTCGAGAATCGTTTCTCGGAAAAACATACGGTTCGTATAGAATATCCGCAACCAGTTACAGTTAAATACGAAATAGAGAATTTAGCCAGGTGATCGCTAAACCGCGTTAGTAAACCATTCTTCCACATCTCCTACCGAATATCTTTTCGACATAAGCTTTTCTCCCCTTTTATTTCTTTTCGATATACAGGCTGCTTGTAGCTAGTAGCAAAAAACTTCGGGGAGTCTTCTTCATTAAATTTTTGAACACAAAATATATTTTACACTTTGGGTGAAATGTGGACAGTTACGAAAATAAGCGACATCAAAGTTTACAGTAACTTGTATGGAACATAGAAAAATCATTTGTTTTCATATAGGTCAAATAAAATGACAAAAAATTTTTTTATAATTTTTGCAAGGTTTCATTCATTTTGTACGATTTGTATCAAAGGGAATAAATTTTTAATATTCGATGTACATTACTCTCCACACGACAGTCTAACTTTTAACAAAAAAAGCTGGATACGCTGAAAAAAAATGTATAAAAAAAACTTTGAAGTCCCGTAACTCCGTAAACTGTTGACATTTTACTCAAAGTATAAAGAATATTTTCACTTTAAAATTGAGTAAAGAATATCCCCAAGTTTTTGATACTAGCTACGAGAAATCGCCCTGAATAGATCTGCGATTTGAATGTTAGGAAATGAGTAAAATAAAAAAAATTGTAAAGACGCCTGTATAATTGTTTCGTTGAACACCATAAATCAATCGCGTATTTTAATCCAAAAATAAAATGCAATTTAAATATAATTTTTTTAATTACGAAAAAAATATAGATAGTTCACAAAAAACTTCGCGCGTCCTTGTAAAATGCGCGCATTTTTAAAAATAAATTCGTACGTTATTCATAGTTGTTTTTCGCACCTATAATAAGACTGCTATTTTAAAAATATCGATACTCTTGATAAACTAACCTAACGTGCACACCGTTAAAAATCATACTATTTTAATGACACGTCACCGTACCGAGTTGAACATCTTTGTATTACGTTGAACCTGATAGACATTCGTTTTACATTTTAATATAAAAAAATAACTGTCACATTATTTGAATCCGTTCCAAAGTTCAAAAAAAGAAAAGCGAGATTGCGGGCGAAGTCAACAGATGGATATATTTCAAAACAAAAAATAGAGCATCGTATAAATGTACATTTTTCATAATAAGTTGTATAATTAGACACATAAGTCACAAGGCGCCGTGAAATACTGAGAACACGCACAAAAAATAATGCTGTTTGATTTTCAAGACAGGAGCATATTATTTTATTTTTAGGATTTATTTAACCCCACGCCGCCTGGCTTACGCAACTAGCTTTAATATATTTTTCATTCTGATCTAAAAGAGAGTTCAAACGAAGGAAAAGATTTATCATTCTTTAAGCATGATACAGTTTGTAAAAGAAGAAATGTTTTAGCCACTCGTGTGTGTAAAAAAGTCCTTAGGTTAATCCCAAATATAGTAAAATTATTATGTTTAAACCAGTTATATTTCTTTTATAGACCGTAGGCTTTAAATTATTCAAAGTGTTCTTTATTTATTAACATTAATTATTGTTTTAAATCGTTTTTCTTGCTTTTTTTGTAAAACGTCAATAAACTGCTTCAGAACAAATGACATACACAGTTCTTATCAAAATATAACATATTGTTTTCAAAGTAAGCTAAGCGTTCGTGTTATGGCGAGCATCTTACCGCCGTATTAAACAAGCACATATTTTTCAACATCCTCTTACAATTTAACGCATTTGTTCAGTACATTATAAGTTGGGTTCCAAAATTATGTAAAAAACCCAGGCAACCCACAATAACCCAAAACAAAAAAACACTATCTAACATCTGTGAAGAGAGTTTATAATATTATGGAGTAGTGATTGGTTGTGGTGTTATTAATATTATTCATGTATAAATTTGAGAGTTTTTTTTTAATAGTCGCGGCGTGAAGGGGTCTGATCTCTTTTGGCTTCAATTTCAAGATGAGTAAGAGTGAACTAGTTTATTTGACAACACTCGATGCATTTCATTTCTATATGCGGACCGCGTGTGTTGAAACACTAGGCAAGAGATGCACAAAGTGTCGGATGCCATTACGGTTCGAACTAAATATTGACTACAATTCTCGCAAAAAACGACACCATCAAACCACAACAAACACACAGAACTATCGCCGCAACACTTCACTTTCATTTGCACCGAAATCGCGTCATAACAAGCCGAAAGTAGCCAACCGCGTTACGTCCTTTTCCGGCGAATACGGATACGAATTAATTGAATAACTACCGTAGATGGTTTAGTTCAAAGGACACGGAAGGATATGCGTTAGTGTAGCGCCTGCCTGAGAGGCTAGCGTGCCGACAGACAGCTGCGGCGTGAAAGAGACGCTTGAGATGAATCTCTAAAAAAGCGTCCCGGCGCGGGCATCGGGACGTCGCGCGTCGTCGCCATGGCGACGGCGCCGTGGGCGTCTGTCGGTCCAGGGCTGGCAGTCGATAATTTTATGTGTATATATTATTTATTTTTTTATCTTAATTATTTAGTTCCACACATAATGTTGTGTGGGCTAATAGATGATTTCACTTAAACATATTGCATTCCATCTAGTCATTTAAAAGTTTTTACAATAAAATTTTTGCACTCCTGATTTAACCTAATTATTCATCATGTTTTGAATTTCCTTTGGCAAGCTATCGAAGATTTTGAACCTTTGTATATCATACAGTTTTGAGAGGTGTTTAGCAGTTATTTAGTTTTAGATGTTAATGTGCGTGTATTCGCGAAGAAATCAGTGTGACTGTGCACCTCTGCCAAAATGCACAGTCTGATGCATGTCGAGTGAACGCTGAAGGTGTGTGTGTGAAATGTGCGTGAAGATGTATGACAAGGATGACCGGGATGCGATACAGGATGAATAGAAAGAAGTACTCACAATTAACTCGTTGGTTTATTGAAGTCACAAAACTTTACATGTTGGAGAATGCGTTATGCAACAATTAGCGGAGAGTGAGTTTGAGCATGGTATCGCGGGCGCCGGTCGGTGAGAGAATGTCTTGGTACTTTGCCGGCGCCTCGGGCTTCTCGTTGGGCGATATCCCTCGAGCGCGGTTGGTCCATTTGGGACGTTCGAGAGGCCTTTTTTTTTTGTTTTTCTGTTTCTTCGGTAGCCTTATGTTATCGCTTCCTCTTGTATTGTAAGAATGACAATTCCTAGTCAGATTCGTCCTGTCATCAAACTATTTGGGTACTAATCCGTGTTTAATTTTAAATATTTGCAACAATACATTATACTTTATTCTTTGATTTACTGTTTCTAGTCCTATTTTCTAGTTATATTTCATAACGTGACTTGTTATTTAAAACTGAGTCGTAAATCTCCCTTTTAAGTCGTTAATCCCCCTGAGAAGACCTTTTAATAAACAATAAAACATTTATCTACGAAATAAAAGCTACGTTTAATTAATATAAATTATATTATGTAAGTCTCACAGAGACGAAGCTATTTATATACCAAAAACATGTATGGATGATCCAGGGCTTACAACATGTATGAGCTGGCTTAAGTGATCACTCCACACAATGCAACGTTCGCCAATTCCATCGTAAGAACATCTAAACATTATCAAATTTTGATAGTTCGGGGGAAATGTTGAAGGCAACAATCGTAGAGGCCGCCCGAGATTAAGCTACGTAGACCAGATTATCGGAGATGTGCGCTGTAGCACCTACCAAGAGATGAAGAGGTTGGCAGGTGACAGAGAGGAGTGGAGAGGGCGAGTACTTGTTGCAGACCAATCCCAGGATTGCGATCCAAATAAAATAATTATTTTCAAATAGGTAAAAGAGGATTGCTTGATTGCAAGGGGGTAAAAACCAAGTAATTTTTTTCTACGGTACAAATCAGTTAGTACGAATAATTCATTATGAAATGTATGTTTAAACTATTAAAATAAAGATTTTTATTTACGGAAAATAAGTAAGATATGAAGGAAAAAATACTGGCTATTTAATTGTATGTAATTGAAAAATGTTTGAATTTGACAGATGATATAGTGTATGTCAATTTGGAGTCGATAGAAAAGTTAATAAAATCAATTCATCTTAAAATGGAAAGATTAATGGGCAAGGTAATTGCACGTTGGAGCAGTAATCTCTATTACACGTCATAAAAGAGTCAATTAATGAAACGTGCCGGCTCAAATATGTATATACATAAATTACTCTCGAGATCGTAATGATTTCTCTATGGAGATAGATGTCTTGGATGTAGGGATATCGCAGAACGTGGGCTATTTTATTAAAACGTGTAGCTCGGGATACGCATCCTAACTTTAACTTACAGACTAGAGTTGTGAATAGTCGCCAATAAAATTTGGTCATAAGGCTAGGCGGATATCATTTAATAAGATAATCAGGGTAATTCAGAGCTAGCGTGCAAGCAATCAAAAAACCTCGAGAAGCGGAAAAACCTATTAGCCATTGCCAGAAAACTATGGTGAACGGGGATTTGCTGTGATAGGGCCAAAATAATGGAATTCTTAACCTCCAGTAGTAAGAAAAATTATATTAGATACATCATTTAAAAAAATAATGGAACACTTTTACACAATCGTACCTCTAAGTTCACATTAAAATTTTAAATGCAAGTGTATGATTACAGTTGTGAAATGCAGTTTCGGGGTGAAATTTTACACAAATGGAGTTTTATAAATTATATGTACCCATGAATCAATGTGATATATATATATATTGGCTGATATACGTTAATTAATATTGTAACATCGACACGTCTAGTGTAACCCAGCCGCGGCTGAGTGCTCTAGCTTTTTAACTAGAAACCTGATTGTGAAATCGCAGGTTTTGAATCTCGAGCTAGACATTTTATTTAGACAAGACATATATAGCGCTTTATTTAGCGAGACGAGTATATTATAACTGAATATTAAAGGATACGTGAAAAGCCTTAGAAACACTGCGAAAGCGGATTCTTTCAGTAGTGTTAGAAGATGACAGATGTCCCAAAGGACTCTCCGGGAAAATACAGAAACATATTATCGGAATGACACTGAATAGGAGATGTCTGAAGGCGGGTCTATTGAGGAAGAAAAAGAGATGAGAATATGGAGAAGACCGTGGCTTCAATTTTAACTAATTGAAAATCTTGCCAATTTTATCTAATTGAAAATCTTGTCAATTTTATATAATTGAAAATCTTGCCAATTTTAGCTAATTGAAAATCTTGTCAATTTTAGCTAATTGAAAAACTTGCCAATATTATCGAATTGAAAATTTTGCCAATTTTAGCTAATCGAAAATCTTGCCAATTTTAGCTAATTGAAAATCTTGCCAATTTTAGCTAATTGAAAATCTTGCCAATTTTAGCTAATTGAAAATCTTGTCAATTTTATATAATTGAAAATCTTGTCAATTTTATATAATTGAAAATCTTGCCAATTTCAGCTAATTGAAAATCTTGCCAATTTTAGCTAATTGAAAATCTTGCCAATTTTAGCTAATTGAAAATCTTGCCAATTTTAGCTAATTGAAAATCTTGCCAATTTTAGCTAATTGAAAAACTTGCCAATTTTAGCTAATTGAAAATCTTGCCAACTTTAGCTAATTGAAAATCTTGCCAATTTTATCAAATTGAAAATCTTGCCAAATTTAGCTAATTGAAAATCTTTACTATACTCTGACCATCGACGTGTGTAAGATTTATAAACGTCAATTTTCAAAAAAATGTTGAGACTAAAATGATTGCTACCCCTAAATCTTACGGGTAGGTGGGTACTGCGTGCCGGGACCAGTATCATGATTCTTCTCCCTTCTCCCTCCTTATAAACCTAAACCTTCCGCAGAGGCCGAATCACGAACTCGGGGAGGCAGAGGGTGGCCACGTAATAAAAAGTTGCCAACTCCAAGTTTAGTATGCTACCACAAATTCTGTATAACCTTTGCAGTATTTATATTATTGATGGATTTGGCGCAACATTGTGGTGATTATTCATGATTTAATTGGTTAATGAAAGTAATATTATTGGGTTAACCCATTTTATTTTTCTTTATTTTTAGTGAGAAATTCTGTTACTCTCGAAGCTTGATAATAAAATATAAAATGCTTTTTAAACTCATGCAATTTAATGAACATTAACAATATTTTCTCTTTTAACTTGATTTAAAACAACAGAAACAAATTTAAATTACCACTTAAAAAACTACTGCTAGTCTAATGTATTAATTTATATAATGTATTTATCTAATTATCTTATTTGGAAAACTACTGTTAGACTAATGTATTAATTTATATAATGTATTTATCTAATTTAACTTTTTATTGTATTAATTTAATTAAAATATTTGTATTGTATCAATCTAATTTAAATTTTTATAATGTACTAATTTACTTGAACTTTAAATCATTAATTAATTATATATACTAATGAGTACCTATATTCGAATATTGTGTTTTAAAATGAAATATGTAACTTGCCCTAAAACAGGCCAGCCTAGTTGGGTAGTTACATATTTTATCATATGATTGTATGATAAATTATTATTGTATAATTATATATGTAATGTAGTTTAATGTAATGTTATGTTAAATAAATAAATAAAAAAAAAAAAAAAAAATTCTTATTAAAATAAATTTAATGCTCAAACCCTTTCCCCTCTCGTTCTAAACTTGCCCCCTGTAGACATGCGAAGGATGCAGGGTTCAGGATCGTCTATCCCTTCATATAATATATGTACTTCCTACTTCAATACAGATGCTTCTGGAGGTACATCAACCCCTGCTTTAATCGTTTTCAAGGGATGTGTTGGACTATTGACATTAATGTCAATATTATGATCGTTACAATCTCAAACAACCAATCAGGTAAGCCCTGCAGAAAGCTTTACCATATCTTTCAACAACTTTGAGGGCGGAACATGAAATTTATGAGAAATGCCTACTTTAATAACCATAAATGACATTTATTAGGTACTCAATGTTACCAGCAAAAAAAATTACACAGAATAAACAAATTAAAATATTTTTTAAATCACGATACGGCAAAATTTATATTAAAGATGATGAATTTAGGTAGTATAATATTAAAAATAAAAATATTGTTACAGATGTGATCCAAATACGCAAATATAGTTGAGTACCTGTACGTACGTGTAATGTTTCAAATGTTTCTACCGCTAGGACGGCAAGATTCGTTCCAACACTTTTAAAATGGCACGTCGTAAATGACGAATCGTTAATGTAATAGCAATCAAAACCGATTGTTAAGGTACCACGAGCGGTATTTGAGTACCTATATAAGTAATATTTAATAAAAAAGATAAATTTAAAATGAATAGAATTAAGTATGCGTACCGAAACAGAAGTATTAATAATATAGGACGTTATTTAATATACCATATTTACCAAGCGGATGAAATAGAACGGCACACTTTTTTAGACCTGATCAACATTCGCGACGTTCTTTCTTGGCCGGCATACTCTTCAGTTATTGAGGCGCCGAGTTGGTCTAATCGCGTCATGTTTTTCGCAGACTATTTATGTCGTCTTCAAAGACTAATGTTCTTTACGATGTCGTGGCTCTTTTAAGAAATTAAGATTACAAATGTCTGATCACTAAATACAGTGGAAAATTTTTAAGATTGTTTTGCTGTTAATTTTTCCCAAAACAAAATAAATAAATAAACACACAAATACACACACTCACACAAACTCACTATTGGACATGTTTTTTCTTATTTTTTTATCGATTGTATATATGTGTTTTCTTGTAATTGGCCCAAAACTCTGTACATCAATTATTGTTTTTCTTCAAGATTGATTAATTATATGGCTGTAAGAAAACCAATAAATGAAAATAAAAATAAAATAAAAATACTACATAGGAATGCGTATGAACATTTTGATTAATCTATAGGCGGACTGGAAAACGTTTCGTTCATTTGAAAGCATGTACATAAGTCGTCATAAGTTTGCAGGAGAGCAGTTTGAAGTTTTATTTACATAAAGACACTTTATGTCATAGCTCGATAAGTACAAAAGATTTTTCTTTGAAACTTGGGTTAGTTATTTAAAGTTGATACCTTTCAAACCTCAAGTATAGTCAGCGCAGTACAAGGACGTTTTTACACATGCTGCATTTTTCTACGATCGCAAACCACACCCGTCATTACACCGACTTCGTATAACGACGGTAAAATTAATGAGAAAAAATAAACTTTTTAAGTACCATTAGATGGCTTCTTTTTTTCACTTTTTAACGATCCAAAAAAGTCAATATGGAATTTTTAGCACATCCGTCATTGTTCTACGATCATGACGAAGTATGTACATGCTTTAAAATGAACGAAAGAATAATTTTTACGGTACTTATACACAGACAGGGTGTTGGGAAGAAATTGACCTGCATGAAAAAATTTGGATAATATTCTTCGAAAAATAATCGCACACAAGCATTAACAATTATGCAACCACATTATCGCCCGAGATTTCCGGTTAATAACATGTTCGCAGATTTATTTTCTGCTACATATTTTTTGTGGTATATGTTATGTAATCAAATGGAAAATAGTTATTGCAATTTAAATAATATTTCGCTCTAGATTAGGTTTAAGTTATGATTATTAATTAATATCTATATTAATGACTACGTATCTATATTTAATTATTTTTTTGAAATAGAGATTTAAACACGGATACGTGTTGCATTAACATTTTGGCTATTTTCAAAATAAGCTAAACGTATGTGCTATGAAAAAAGGATTAACTTGTCCTGCAACGGGGCTCGAACCACCAACCACCATATCACTAGGTGAGCGTCATTACCATTACACCAACAAGCTAGTCACACAATCAATAATACAACAACAAGCAATTATAATTATAATGTTTTATGTTAAACACAATATATAGTGTTAAAAATTTAATTATACCAATAACAAAATGCCAAAATATTTTTTGAACATAACTGTTTTAAATAGTAATACGTATAATTATAAAACTCGAAAAAGAAATAGAATAAGATCGCCATTTAAAAAAATAAATTATAGACAAAATTAATTCATGTACAAAGTATTAAAAATGTATGATGCAATACCGGAAAATATGAAGGAATGAAGTTATTGTATAAATATTATAGTATCGTAGATTATAGGACTGTAGGTTAAAAATATTGTATAACGTTAAACTACGTCATTTTGTTTATTAATAATTATTAAACGTTTATTTTGTTATTTGTTTCCGTTACAGTTATCTCCTAGTCCTACCCCGGGTTAAAATATGTGAAAATATTATTTTAAGAGTACCTACTTACTATTTTCAAATAGTTAAAAGAGGATTTTTTGATTGCCAGGGGGTAGAAACCAAGTTATATTTTTCTAAGTTATTACGAATAATTCATTATGAAATGAATGTTTAAGAAAAGATTTTTATTTACGAAAAATAAGTAAGATACGAAGGACAAAATTCTGGCTATTTCATTGCGTGTAATTGAAAAATGATTGAATTAGACAGATGATAGCGTATGTCAATTATAGTCATATAATTAATTATACAACAACAAGCAACAATAATAATAATGAATTAAGTTAAACATAATACATAGTGTTAAAAATTACATTATACCAATAACAAAATGCCAACATATTTTTTGAACAAAATTGTTTAAAATAGTGACATACGTAATTATAAAACTCGAAAAAGGAATAGAATAAGATTTCCATTTAATAAAAAATATATAGACAAAATAAATTAATGTACAGAGTATTAAAAATGTATGATGAAATGCTGGAAAATCTGATATGAAAAACAATAACATCTTCATCTGTATCTACTCGAATATACTCCCAGTTTAATTTGAGAATTCTTTTGTAAAATACTTCAAACTTAGCCAAGATAATTTACAAAGTAAATTTGACAGAAAAGTTTAATCAAAGTTTGATCAACAGGACTTATCATGTCCGGAAAATCCGTCGTATCTCACATTTATGTAGACAAACTTTCTTAACTTACAGAAGAACTTTCACTGGAGTTTTCGGGTCGTAAGACCCTTTGTAAAATGTGGTCTTTCTTTTCTAATCTGCTTAATAAACTGAATATTCTGGTAAGAGCTTTCTGGGATACGTCGTGTATATGTCGCAGGCATGTGATTAAATTAGCCAGGTAATTGGACGCCTAGGCCGTTCATTAAATTGCCAACAATGAAATGGCTGAAGGACAACTAGCCAAGTCATTGAGCGCAACTTTTAACCAGATAGCTGAACGTCGTGTAGTCATTTAAATAGTCATAGTTAAAATTTGATATTTTATTTTTACTTTTATTTTTTAATTTAAAGACTATCTCAGAATTATCCTAATGGATAATTATTTAGAACAAGGTGATTAGTACAGTTACAAGTTACAATAAAACATTAATACATTATACAATATAAGTAAAGTACATTAAGCGATTACACGATGAACGAAGTTCACATTCTCCGCACGACATAATAGGCATGTAGGCTCCCAGGTCAACTACGTCAGAAAATGTGTACCCGCGCTTTGTGGCTATAAAATTTTTGTTTAGGTTGATTTCCGAAGAGTCCGTCTTACACGCTCAAACTATTTTCGGTCAGGAGCGATATAATTTCTCTCTTAAACTGAGGTTGTGTCATGTGAAATATGTCGATGTTGGGGTTACATGACGTGACCTCGTTGTACTGGTTTAGCATTCTAGGTAGAGGAGAGAAATAACCTAATAACCTAACCTAGTTGTAGGCCTTTGTGTGGAATTTGTGATGAATTCGTGATTTTTGGTTAGGTTTTGTTAGGTTAAGTTAGGTTAGGTTAGGCTAGATTTGAATCACTTGGCTGGCTTGGTCAGTCATCTTCAAAGGGCTGACTTTCAATATGCCAAGTTGTTAAAGTTGAGTGATTTTAGTTCAATTAACTATCGACCTAGGCATCCAATTGGATACCGGCGTTTAATGAGCGACCAAGGCTTCCAATTACCTGGCTAATTTAACCAGATGGCCGCGACATATATACGACGTTTCCGATCCCATTGCGGAGCACATTATCAAGGATCATGTTTTGCTGTGAGTGTTGATGTTGTGGTTGTTCATAAATAAATACTCGTGTCAAAGGCAGGATCTATCGTAGTCAGTGCTGTTTTAAGTACTGTTTTGCAACACCAAGCAAAGCTCGAATGTCGAAAGCAGAGATTTCTTTGTTTACATACCTATGTATTTCGTTATAATATCGTATTTGAGACGGCTATTGCACGAATTTTCTTGTACGATGTATATCTCAGGGGTGTGCAGTGAGAACAAGAAACCAAAATAAGAGATATATCTCGTAATATTCCAAACACAATAATTAACATATTATTCAGATTTTAATATTTCGTAATATTTAATTTCGATTTTTTTTATCCAAATATATGTTTAAATAAGTCATGTTTCTTGTTCTCAATGCACGCCCCTGGTGTATGTTCACATTCGTCTACTGCCAAATCACTTTCTTTGACGAATCTGCGACTTGCCTGGTTGCTATAGGCTTTTAATTTGAGACCGTTATCCTTTATTAATGCCTATCAATACCACAATAAAACTCTAATCAGAAGATTCTGAATGACCGTGAAAACCTAGTAACACTTTTGATAAATTGAGGCTTGTAACAGCATCCATTCTCTCACTTGCATAAATAGATGGCTAAGCAACTATCATTCTCCATGCGGGTGCATTGTTTGGATTAAAAAAAAGTTAATTATTAATAATCGACTAGCCTTTTTCAAGATGCACAAACTTGAGTCCCGAATATCCGATCTCATGATATACAAGATTCTCAGTGGAGCTATTGATTCTCCTTCCCTATCCGACATAAATT
The DNA here is from genome assembly GCA_016648135.1 of Agrypnia vestita. Lineage (NCBI taxonomy): Eukaryota > Metazoa > Arthropoda > Insecta > Trichoptera > Phryganeidae > Agrypnia > Agrypnia vestita. The sequence goes on along the minus strand of JADDOH010009242.1, from coordinate 53,120 downwards.
TGAATATTAAACCCCGTACAAGAAACCCGGAATTCTTTAGAATAAGCTACAAAAAATGTTTTCTCCCATCACAAGGTTGTGTCGCACATAATAATATATATTGTGCTAACATTAATGCTGATATTCTTGCAGATACCATATCATCGTTCATAAATTCATTCATACACAACATCCATTTTCTAAACGGTGAAATATAGATCCATTAAATCAATTACTTTTTTATATATTCTTATATGATTACACTACATTCAAACACTCAATATATAATACACATTTAGACAAATAATTCAATTTAATGTACTTCTATTTATGTACAAAATTGTTAATGGACACAACAATACATTTGAATTAGTAAGAAAAATAAGAGAAAACCAACATGAACATGACCATTGTGCAAGAAAAAATACGAAATAAGATTGGCATTCAGAAAGAAAAAAAGATCGCAAACTTCTGTGATGTACAGTGGAATGAAGTTGTATGTGAGTCTGCCAGAGGATATTAGAGATGAAAAAAATATGAAAATTTTTAAGAAAAAACTAAGAGAGTTTGTGATACGTACTTTTGATTAGAAATATATTTGATATTTTACATATTTATAAATGATATTTTACAATGTACATATAAGGAAATATAAATTTAATTATATTACCTATTTTAAGAATAAATAAAATATAAAATAAAATAAAATGTAAAAACTACATGTTGCTAGAGCTTGCCGATGACACTTGTGATTGGGATAGTGGACATAGGTAGTCTTCATTTATAATGTTAAATGTTCAAGTTTTTTGTTTGTAACATTGTGGAAATTCATTTTTAATACTTAAAAAAATGAGGGTAAACAACACGGTTTTATTCCACTATATTTATATAGAATTGTTAGAACGTTTTCCCGATTTCTCCCATTGTCAATAACAACACGTTTACAACTAAATTAAAAATAATTCGAGACAGAATTTATAGGGATTGGGTGGGTGTAATGGTGGTGGGGGTTGGGGGCGGGGTTAGAATGGATAGGAGTGGGGAGGTTATGGGCGGTACCTGGATGTTAATTATATTTTTATTATTTATTTTATTATTATTTATTTCTAAAATCTCTAAGATGTCCATCTTTCTTCCTTTATTGCACCCATATAATAATTTCGAATCAAACTTATGTCCCTCCATTCTGGCATGCTCTGCCATTTCTGAATTTAAACTAAAGTTTTTTACGGCTCTTTTATGCTCTTCAAGTCTTTCCTTTATTTTTCTCCCACTTTGTCCGATATAAACCGTGTCGCAATCTACACAACTTAATTGATAAACTCCGCTTTTATTTTCATCGGAGATTTTTGACTTATTGTTTAATAAATAACTTTTGATACTATTTTTCGTATAGAACGCGGGTTTGAACTTTTTGTCTTTGCATGAATTTAATAGATCCGTTGTAAGTTTTTATTAATTTATAATGTTTTATTATTAGAGTATCATGTCTCTAATAAATATCAAAAAAATAATGTATTTAATTGACGAATTAGCTTTTCAACTCGGCAAGGTTGTGCATTTCGTAAATCGTCTTTCCACCATTCCGAAACGACGCTTGTCTAAACAATATTTTATCTCTGTTTGCACAAAAGTACAACGCAGACCGTAAGTCTCATAATGTAACGCAAATATCTCCGAGCAAACGGTTGATGTCACTTGTTGGGCGAGTGAGTAAGTCACTTGCGGCAGAGAGCCGCGAATAATAAATGAAACGGAGCATCTGGAATTCTCATCGCAATTTCCATAACCAAATATTCCGACGTCTCGGAGACTCGTGTGTCCATTTAAAAACATTTACGAATGTGACACCAAAATTGCTCATCATAAATCCTAATGTAAATATCACGCGTCCGTCTTTTGGTGATGGAAATTAGCTGCGTTATGAGCTTATTTATATTCAAGCCAATACGCGAGACAAGACCGATACGGAGATGGACGGAAGATGTTAAGATAGACCTGCAAGGAGAAGAAGATCGAAAAGAAAAGAGTAATGAAAACATATTTTATTATAAAGGTGCAGTTTTAGAACACATTTCAATGGTATACAAAGCAAATAAGACGAATCAAATAGAAAGGTATCCATCGTAATTTTTTTTGGTTACTACCGGAAAACGAACCCGAAATTGTTACTTTCTGGGACACAACCTGAGAATATAAATTTGAAAAATTGGAAGCTCCAGGTGATAATCAAATATTTTTAATTTATTATAAAAGTGAATATACGAGCATATTTCAGGTCAGGATTAAGGGAATAATGTTTGAAATTAATATAAAATACGTCAAGTGTCTGTTTTAGGTATTTAGATTATAGAAAATTACTTTTCCGATTTGAATTTTACTTAAGTAAATGATATTGACCAAGTAAAGAAAATGGAACCGGTTAAAAGCTAAAACATTTATCGATATATTTTTTATATCAAAATAAAAATTCCTTAAAAATGATTCTCATTTAAAAGGCATTAATTACATTACAATATTTAGGCCATAAGATATGCTCAGACATTCCTATACATACAATTTTACTCTGAATTACTGCATCCAAGCTGCTGGGCTGGGTCACCAATTGAAACCAGTTCAAATGATTATGCACTTCAGACTCGACGATTATGATTCTTCCGTTTTATTTTATTATAAAGGTGCAGTTTTAGAACACATTTCAATGGTATATAAAGCAAATAAGACGATTCAATTAGAAAGGTATTCATCGTATTGTTTTGATTACTACCGGAAAACGAACCCAAAATTATTACTTTCTGGGACACCAAACCTGAGAATATAAATTTGAAAAATTGGAAGCTCCAGGTGATAATCAAATATTTTTAAGATAGATAGATTTTTTCAATACATTTTTATAATTGATTCATGTAATTTGTTTTAATCTTATTTAATTCATATGACTATCTGTATCGACCTTGGGCCTGGACTTTTCGATTACCATATTGTCAATTTATTAATTGTTTATGAAGATATTTACATTACACATTACTATAATTTATTCTTAAATATATAATAATCTAATTAAAAAGTGCAAAATTAAAAAAACATATTACACATACTACACAGCATGAATTTCCTAAGGTGTCAATACGAAACTACGTAAAATTACACAAGTGAAACATTTCGTCTCGTACCTAATCAATTATACAAAGAAAAATTGCACACTTACGAAATTTCGTATTTTTTACTATTATGAAATTTATCATAAAAATGAAAATCCCATAAATATAAAAAATTTGTAATTTTGAACGCCGTGTGAATTGATTCAACCTTTCTGGTCAAGGTTTATTTATTTAAATAGCCGTATACCTGTGAAAAATCACGGGAAATAATAATGAAGTCTTGCCCTGCGTGACCGCGCAACATATTGCGAGCGCTAATTTAGTTTTAATTTTAATTCCGACTTTTCGACAGACAGACGGATAGACAGACAGACAACGTTGTTATTAATTTAAACGTTGTTATTATTGTACCACGACTGGCAGAGTTTCGGAAACCGTTGCAGGATCCTTCATCAGGGATGTTATCGCTAATGGCATCACCATATGTATGGATGGATGGAAAACTCATATGTAATATTTTGTCACAAGTTTTTTATTTTTTTCTATGTGAGATGAAGCGCTTTTTCTGTTGTGATAATAATTGATAATAAAAATTATGGTAATAATTAATTTAGATAGATTAGAAGTCTCACGAGACGAAGCTATTTATATGAGAAACGTGTACGGAAGTCTTCATAATGTGGCCCAGAGCTTACGAACTGTATGCTTTTACGAGCTGTACGAGCCGGCTTAAGTGATCACTTTACACGATGCAACGTTCACCAATTCCGCCGTCAGAACATACACACATTATCAAAATTTTCAAAGTTGTATATATGTTCAAAATCAGTTTCTTTCATAGATTCGAATGGACTACGCTAGAGACATCCACATTCCACACAGACATAATATACGTAGCAGCTGGTAATTATACTTCTATAATTTATCCATTATTACGTTTAAATTTATAATCCAGTAATTACGTTGTCAAAACATACATATATATAAAAATATTATGGTAATAGATTAAGTTTCGTGCATTTTTTTTTCTAATGCCATTAACGATCCTGACGATTACGACTCATGACGCGTAAAATACCAGTGTAGTAAGAATAGGCCTAAACAGTTTTTAAACGCCTCGCAAGGCAAGGAGAAATATTAATATTGACAGGGAGAAAAAAGTGATAATTAATCAAACGAAATTACTTTTCAGACGCACGGCGAGGAGGAGCGGTTCCTCGCGCGGGCGATGAAGAAAGATGAAAGAAGAAGAAAGATCCATGTCAGCACTTGACACCCGAAGACGAGGTCACGGCGGGTTTCTAAACCGGTAGCATCCGCGGCGAGACGAGGATTCAATTATTTGTATATCGGGCCAGGCAATTAATACGTTTTTAATATATGCAAAGACGATTTGAATCTTACTGATACATCTTTTATGTGGGCCGTGCGGCTAGTGAGCCGGTTCGCTCAATCTCACTACTGTCGACCGACGAATCGGCCCACGGATCGATCCATTTTACAGATACAGATACATCCTTTAGGTACAGATACGCATGCTTATCACTGGCATCCTCATTAGCATGCTCAAAACTAGCATGCCCTAGACCCCATGGCAAGAAGTTGTTAACTAACATTTTTGTCAAAGATGAGTTAGGCCCGGTTGTTTCAAGTTCGATCAAAGTAAGCGGTCGATTAAAGCATAGATTTTTACGAAAACGGATGGTCTGATTGGTGGAGAACGTAAAAATCTATGCTTTAAAATAACGCTTACTTTAATCTAACTTGAAACAACCGGCCCTTAATAAGCCCTCTAAACTAAATAATGTATGCTCTTCCCATTGAAACTAGTGCCATCTTTTTGTGAGCTCGTTAACTAATTTCTCACATATGTATTTATTTTTCATTTAAAAAAATTATATTAGGTACTGTGATTAATTAATTATGATGGATTAATTGATTGATTCATGCATTGTTGTCGAGAACACGTCTGTGTACAAAATTTCAGTTCGATTGGACTTTGGGAAGCTGGTGAAATATTGATTATGAGATTCCGTCCAGACAAACAGGTGAAGCTAAGTGTCCTACCAAATTCATTAAAAATTCAATTAATAAATGCATCTAGTATGATACAATTAAAAAGAAATTAATGAAAGCTAGACGCTAGTCAACATGCACGTCAGCGAATGACGCGGCATTTTTGTTAATTGAAATTTTTGGCAAAATGAAGACCCCATGGCAAGAAGTTGTTAACTAACATTTTTGTCAAAAATGAGTTAATTAGCCCTCTAAACTAAATAATGTACGCTCTTCCAATTGTAAATAAGTTCAGAACTTAAAAATAATTAGGACATAGGGATGAACATGTTTTTATTTTTTTATTTTTTATTTTTTATTTTTTTTATTTATTAGAGACACTAACAGGATAATGGGTACATGACACTCAGATAATAAACATTGTAGTGAAGACTATGCCCGTTATCCCAATTACAAGTGTCTTCGGCATGCTCTAGTAACATGTATTTTTGTAATTAATTATATTTCACATGTACATTTATGTATATTATATATTTGTGTTTGAGTGTAGTGCGATTAGTATTTAATGATCTATAGGTTCATGTCGTCGTTTAGAAAATGGATGTTGTGTATGAGTGAGTTTTTGAACGAAGATAACGTGTCTGCAAGAATATCAGCATCAATGTTAGGGTCGGCACAATACAAATTATATGTGCGACACAACCTTGTAATGGGAGAAAAGTAACCGACATTATTAGTGTGCTGACTTATTCTGAAGAACTCAGGGTTTCTTATACGGGGTTTAACATGCAAATTTATATCAGATAGACAGAGAGAATCAATAGCTCCGCTGAGAATCTTGTGTAGCACAATGAGATCGGATATTTTTCGTCGGGACTCAAGTTTGTGCATCTTGAAAAAGGCAAGTCGATCTTCGTAGCTGTGAAGGTTATTGTGTTGACCAGCTTTGTATGACAAAATACGTAGAAACTTTTTCTGCACTCTCTCGATTCTCGTAATATGTGTTGTGTAATAAGGTGACCAAATAACTGACGAATATTCCAATATACTTCGTACTAGTGATGTATAGAGAATTTTTAGACTTTGAGGATTTTTAAAGTCTTGAGTAATTCTGGTGATAAATCCCAACATAGTATATGCCTTGTTTATGATATTATCAAAGTGGTTTCTAAAAGTGAGTTTAGAATCTAGCATGACGCCCAGATCCCTTATTGAATCTGTTAACTACAATGTTAACTACAACTGTTAACTACAACTAACTGAAAATGTTAACTACACATTTTCATAAAAATCAAATTAGTTACTAATGGGAAGAACATGTTATCTTCAATAATAACATGTTTATGCCATCATTCTGAAATTAACACGCCTTTTAATTTGATTGTAATATTTATGGTTAATATAAATTTTACTCTGGCAGTACTGTCACATATTTGTTTTTATTTGAAGACTATTATAATATGTGCTTATATACAATTTTTCAATAATTTTAAATGGTACATGTTTTGTATTATTAATTAACATGCCAGGTATTTTGTAATTTTGGATAATGGATGGTAAAAACGGATAACATTTGAGGGTTGTTTGATGTTCGTATTTTATCAATTTTAAAAAGGTGTTATTCTATCAAAATGAGTTCCAGAGGCGAAAAAATGGTTGTTAACTACATTTTTGAGGGAAAATTAGTATATTTTTATTTTTTTGTACATAAATGCGTTTTTTTTACTTTGTAAATACTTTTTTGATGTTTTAGTGATACAAATCAATAAAAATTAATCTTGAATTAGCAATAAAACATATTTTTCAAAGGCGAAATGCAAATGTCTAATTATCTCAAAATGACTTGAATGTTAGATAACAACTTCTTGCCATGGGGTCTTCAACTGTACACACTTGCTCATTATTAACGTGCTTATTTTAAGCATGCTCATAAATAAGTATGCTCAAAGCTAACAATCAAACACACGTATTAGTGGCATGTTCTTGTCGTAGAATAGAGAGGAACTCTAGTTCAAAATTGAAACTTTGCAAACTGAAATAGAAAATTCAAGTGAACCAATAAATCAAATTTTTTTTGATTTTAGTTTTTATTATTTTTATTGTAAGATTTGAATCATTCATGTACTTTAATAAAGTTTCATAAACATTATTTCTTCCTATATTATTTTTACATAGCGGTGACTGAGTATTCCACAGACATTTGTGATTCCTATAATAAGTCACGAAAAGTAGTGTTTTATCATCTCCCCAACGCGCCCTATTTGTTTCATCTGTCGCGGACTGAGAAGATCGCATTGATAATCGATGCTAGCCACGAATGACATAAGCATGCTCGTAATAAGCAAGCCTGTTCACATATGCTCAAAAAATACCCCTTCTAACGTGAATGACATTAGCATGTTCATAAATCAACCGGCGATTGATTTTTGAGCATGCCACTAATGAGCATGCTTATTACTAGCAATGTGCATACACACATGTCACTAATAAGCAAGGGCTAAAGAATGTCAATACTGCGCATGCTCACGTGCCACTAATAAGCATGTGTATCAGTACGTTAACGAAACGTACGGCAAAAAACGAACCAACGTCAAATAGTGATTTGTTCGAATTTTTATTAGCCTCAATAAAACGGTTACATATTGATAATTTCATTAATTGACGCGGCAGTCACTTTGTGGTGCAACATGTTTTTTTATGAATAAACTAAACATTGACCTACACACACGACGAGTAATATTTTTGCCACAATGGTAGCTTCGAGATTCTAGCAGTCACTTTCATCAAAACATGTAAATGACAAGTATATAAATGAGGTTTGGAAATGGAAGAGGTTTAAGGATGGTTATTGGGGATATAGAGGGTAGGGTTTAAAAAAATTCTTGGAATATTCTAATAATATAATTGAAAGTATATATTCTATAACACTAAATGAAAACTTATTCACTCGGCACCTACATTATAAAGAATATTTAAGAAATCAACATAAGAAGATTTCTTGGAATTGAGCCGCTACTTCTATACGCACAAAGGTTTCAATTGAGGTGGCTTCGACACGTCTTGCGAATTCCAAAAAAGCGACTTATATTATATATTTTATTGGCAGCGCTATAGGGAATGGCGGGTTCCGGTGTCCAGACAGAGATCCAGACAGCCGGAAAAATCAGCAAGAAAGATAGTCTGAAGATATATTGGGATAAGCTTGATTAGTAAGCTAGTATCAAAACAGTGCAAAATAAGAAAATACGGAAGCACCTGGTCGAGCCTTTGGAATCCGACTTCCCTACGAAAAGGGACGAAGATAATGTTGATAAACTTAACAGAAAAAGTAGAAATACTTTTGATACTTCTGACTTTAATAAACCGCAGGCAACAAACGTTGAAAGGATAGGACACAAGAAGAAGAAGATCAGTGAAGAGAAGTCAGGATAAAATCATCTTAGATAATTTTCCTTAATCTTATAAAATTTAAATTTTGATGTGTAACATCTTTCCTGTCGCTTTCCTGTGGCAGTGATTTCGTGAAAAGGACGGAAATGCATAACAGGAAATAAGACGCGCGCAATCTCATTTAACCAATGAGCGCCCGCAGAGCACGCGCGATGGACAACAAATCATCGTTTATAAACAAATCAATGTCCAGCAAGTGCCATCATAGCGAAGACGCACACTACCAGCCAATGCTTCTGATTTTGTGTATATGTAGCGAGGCTGGTGTCAAGCGTGTGGATGTTGTAACTTTGATATATTTTGGCTTATATCTTCGAAACTATCCAATAAATACAATAACTACCCTCAATGATTTACATTCACGAATTTTATGTAATTTATGTGATTATTTTTAAATATTTATTTAAAGTTTTCATACAATACGTATGGCGGCACATTACCGCCATCTATGAAAATAAATTAAAACATATAATTGACCAAACACATTTCTAAACAAAATGCGTATGTAGATATACGGTACATACCTAGTGCAAAATTCAATAATAAATAAATGCACATACATTTTCTTTACTTGTATTTACTAATTATGTAATAAATATATAGGTATTTGCTTTTTTAAATTTAAACAAATGCTCAATTGATATTTTTAATTGTGAGATGTCAAATGTTACATACGCATCGTATGGGACTACTGTAAGGCTCGCACGTTTCTTTAATTCTTCACACTACGTGACATCAAAGAAATACATAAGCTTAAGCGAATGATTTTCCAGTCGAGATTAATTATTATTTTGGCAGTTTCAGGACCGACTTTCATACGCAAGTGTCGGTATCACAATCGACTCATGCATTGATAATCTTGCGTCACGTGACACTAATTATTGGTGATGCCTGTGTTCAAAGCTCCATTCACTTTATCCCCCGCGGTCGTCCGCCTTTGTATACTTTCGTAATCTCAACGCACCTAAAACAAACACCGCAGATACGCAAACTCTTTCACTTCTTACATTGTAGGCGCGCATTATTCACCATCACACGGCGTTTAGTCACACTTTCTTCTCTCTCGAAAACAACCACTTTCGATTCGTTTAACATTTATCAGAACTTCGCTTTCCGCGCATTGCAAGTTTAATTTGTAGATTATCCGTAGACGGGATTAACACATTCCGTGAAGAGTTAGGTACATCAAAACATGTCGGCCTATCATTACGCATCTGCGCTGTTATTATACCACCTCAGTCTATTTTATGGAAGTCGTGATGAAACGTAATTTCTATTGGTCAATAATAGAGCGGCATTGTGGCGCGTGCACACGGATGAGACTTTGATGTCTCGTCTCGGAGATTTGGTGGTTAAGCGCTTGTTCAGACACAGCGGGAACCGTTCAGTTTCAGAATCGCGTTTCAAAACACTCGATTTGTGTCGTCTGTTCACACAGCCGTGGTTAATAAGCGATTTGTGCGCGCGAAAATGAACGTCAGTTTGACAGTTCTGGTGCCGTTCTCCATCTTTGAATATCAGAGATATATTCGCTCATTACTTTGTTAACGACGGCCGTGTTCCATGGCAAGACACATGAATATCATTCTGTCAGTTCATTTTAGGTGAATAAATACCTACTTCTCTAAAATACACTTTTTTTTCCACCATTTCCAAATAGCTCCACCAACTCCTGCCAAGCTTGGTTCTTGGCATATTTGAGTAATCCTCACATTATTACAGGTCTTTTCTCCACTTCATCAATAAAAAATTCAGTGTCAAAGCGATCCATAACCATAGAAAAGAGAATATAATCCACGCGTGCTCCTGTTGTGACATGGAACCGTGCGGTGCCCGCAACGCGACTAAACGCTCTCGTAAGGCTCCTTAGTAATAGGATCGTGCGGGCGCCGTGCGGGTCTATTTTCTAGGGGTTGGGTTGCGGGCACCGCTGCGGTTGACTAACCGCACGGTTGTGTCTGAACGATCACATACAAACCTAGGTAAATGAGACCCGCACGGATCTCATGCGATTCTGAAACGGCACGGTTCCCGCTGTGTCTGAACAAGCTCTAAGATCGCTATATATATCAGTTGATCATCCTATTCTGTGTATCATGGGCATCAAATGATACCATGATTTTCGTTCGTACTGTCCCTTACACGACATTCGACAAGTTAGAAAAATTCTTAATTCCTTTTACCACGTGTTTTATTTTCACCTTTACCGGGGCCGGGATTCCTTGTGCAATCAATTATTTATTCATTGATTTCAAATGGTAGGTGCCGAGTATGGACTCCAATACAAAAACTTGATCAATTTCCTAATGGGTAGTGGAGTGAAAATATTGTATTAGTATTAGGATGCAACGAATACTACTTACACGAATACGAATATCAAGCCTACTATTCGGCGAATACGAATACGGAGAATTCAACAAGTTCATAAATAAAACACCAGTGTTCTTTTTTTATTAAGAGATTTAATAATTCAAATTTACCACTGGTAAATTTTTGTTCAAAAAGCACAAACGGTCGAAAAAATATCACTTTTTTCACACTTATGAGAGGCCATGTTATTAGATGACGGAAATAAAATAGAACGAACAATACTTATTGCAAAACAAAAACTACGTAAAATGAGCACCTAACCTTATTAATAACCCAACTAGATGAAACTAGATGAAAGAACTCATGTTATTCTGTGAAACAAGTAACAATTGACAACTTGAGAACTCAACAAATCCATTCATTCAATGTTAGGGGAATTCTCGTTAATAGAGTGCGTAGGTGTGTTCGGTGCACAGCCAAACCGTAATTTGCGTTGCGTTCAGTTATAAATAGTTTGTTTTTAATATTCGTGATGATATTTGGCGAATATGAGTATTCGTATTCGTGTTCGTTGCATCACTAATTAGTATATAATGTTCAGTTTTTTACTAGAATTTAATGCGATGATTTATATTTTTGATTTATTATGTATTTTATTATTCTTAATATAAATATTTTATGCTGATATTTAATTTAATATGACAAACAGTTACCCGTGGTAAATTTTATAACAAGCTAACTGTAATAGATCTGAGGGACGTATGTCGCGATGCATGAAAGAGACAGAGTGTGAAAGAGAGAGCGAATGTTTATAAGGTCGCGCGCCAGCCGGCAGAGCGCTTTTCGACATCTGGAGATGACCGCTGTAGACTTTGTATAAGATTCCCGTATCACTATATTTTATTGAAGAACCCAGACATTGCACGAATATTAAAAAAAGTAATATTCAGACTATTATGATGTTATGACCCCGCTTGGGATGTTTTAATTTTTAATATTATTTTTTCTTCTTCTTCTTCTACCCCTAATCCTATTGACTCGGGGTCCCTTCACCACATAGAAGGTTCCAACCCTTCCAGGTCAGCCCAATTTAGTTGCAACTTCGCTTCGAAGCAGTCCTCTAACTGTTTCCGCCAGCTCCTAAGACGGCCCCCTGGTCTTTAATATTATTCATTTAACTTAACTTATCAATATTTTTTACGATCAAAAAACTATATTTTGCACTGATAATATGATCACGCGTCTAAAACATGTCAAGCATTTTTAAAAACTATTAAATATAAGAGATTATAACAGCAATAAAGATATTCCACATTTCAAATAGATACAAACACAAAATACTAGTCACGCTATCTGGGATGATAAAAATACTGATTGTATTATCTGTAAGATACGAGATGTAAATAAAAATATTCTTTTAAATTGCGTTTTATTTACAGAGCGATAACATAGCATTAAATGCGTACGTTTAATATAATATAATGTATGGCGTTTCGCTTTTCACCGCTCGGAAGCTATTAGCACGTGTCACCTACGCGGTGTTGATGTCTCCCCAATATAATGGAGCATTCCCTTTTGTATATTTATCGTGTGCCATATCTTTTACCCAATCTAAATATTTCTTTTAGCGCGATAAAAGGATACCGAGTTTGTTTTAAAGGGGAGCAAATGGTTTACGTTATGCGTCACATAACATTTAATTATAGACCCGGAGAACGCTGCAAAACGGTGCTGGACCAAAAAGTATTTAGATAAATATAACATGACTAAAGTTGGTAATGAATACAAATGCAACACAGGAACAAATAACATGAATAATACAGTAAACATTGAAATTAAATAAAAAATCTTGTTGTACAAGACACCAATCAAACCAAACCAGCGCTGTTATGCACGTAACTTACATAAGAAACAGAACAATACATACATTATATTAAATATTGAATATGAGGAATACAAATAAGAAGAAACAAAAATCTTGTTACACACAACACCGATCATACCTGTCCATCGCTGTTGTCAAGCCGACAAGGCTGAGAAAAGAATCAGTAGGCTCCCGTAACTGCTATACACAGGTTTAAACTCTGTGCAGGATTTAATATGGGAAGACACGAAGGATTGGAGGCGGTCCGCTGTTGATGAAGAAGATTTATGGCTGTAGCCAGGGTGCGAAAATGGCAGAAGAAAGTAGATACAAGACACTCATCAGGCCAGAATTGAGATACATCTTAATCAAACATCGCTTAACGTCTTCGAAAGGTGGATCTCGCGGTAATATTTGCAGGCGCTCCAATGATTATGATATGACCGACCCAATATACTCCAGACTATCGAAATCAATCTTCCGAGAGAGACAGAATCAAAATTACTCCACTACAAGAATCTTGAAGAAAAGCGAATGTTGGCAGACCCAAGATAGGACGGCTATTTTTTATCAACTCGATTATTTTATATGATGCAACTAACTTAGACGAATTTCTTTATCGTTGGGGCATTTTGCCAGTACAGTAGATAGCCTGGAGAAGCCTTTTGTGGTGGGCTACATCGAGGGTCGAAAAAGAAGTGGATGATCCCTCACTCGTTGGATCGACCGAGTGGAAAAAGCTTAAGCTTCTCTGGTGTCAGCGCTAGGATTTGCAGGATGCCGTGAAAGATGGAAGAAAATTGTTGAGAGGATGGGAGGTTATGAAGATCACGATCCTCAGTTGTGAGGAACCAACCTGGATGATGATATTACCGCCTGTAACAAGACAGCGACGAATAGGAGAGAATTCTTGAAGACGCGTACCTATATGTATGTATATAACAAGGAACTCGGAGCCAATTCAGAACGACAACAATACGTATTTGCACTTCATTGATAATTTCATTTTAAGTGTGCTCAGCTGTTTCATACACTTGCAGTTCACCTAAATTATCGGATACGTACCTAAAGATGTGAAGCACGTTTAAACATTTATGTTAGACATGGTCTGACGGAATCCGAAGAATTACGAAATAATCGTGAAAAATTATAATTTAAACGATGTTTCAAAATCAAATCGTTAAAATACCAGTTGGTCTAGAATTTTACATATTATTATAATTATGTATGTATCCTGTATTTAAATGTAGTGTTCTTGTCGGTATGGCATTTTCTTATTTTTCGTCGTAGCTGAAGGTTGGAAAACAGGTAACAACAGTTGAAACCTGATGAAAGGTCACTTCAGCCTAGGTCATAGTTTGGTTAACAAATATACCTACTTCTGTCTCAATTGTATTTTCTGTCGTCTTACTTACTGCCTTCCATTCTGTGTTTAGATAAAAGTTTTGTCCTATTACGTGTTTATTTTCCACTATAGGTTTTGATAGCAATGATTATGTCCTAATATTTTTCATATGACGTGTGGTCCCATTATAATCAAGCTAATAGGCTGTATAATCTCCGGTTGTTTTGGACCTATTCAACAGAGTTCCTTCATTGATCTCTATTAGCGCCATATTTATCGGTGCTTCGATCATAGGATGTTGTTCTGATCGCCAAATTTTGCAAATATGCTCCAAAATAATGAATAGTCTTCAGAGTTGTATGTTTATTTTGAAAATTTATTACATTTTATTAAACGCTTCTTTCGCCATTCCTGTCCTGGTGTTTATATCTGAAGTGTTACTTATTAGACGCTACCAAGATTTTAAAACTGTTAATTAATTTACGTCTTTATGAAGTTTCCATTGTTCAAATCGCATAACCTTGTTAATGTTCTTGTATTATTCAAGCTCCTGAAATTCACATTTTATGAGCGATATTATAATTCAGAAGATATTAACTTTTGTTTCTTCGCTCATTCAGTGAATCAAATTCAACACCATTCCGTTGCGTTGAAATACCGCACCTACAAACATACTTATTATTGTAAAAACAATTAACATCACCTTGAATGTACGCGCTTGAGATGCCGGGACACAAGCAATGCCGCATTGTTCTTGATGACCCTTTCCGAGGCAGGAAGATGGTACGTTAGTCCACATGTCATTTTACCATGAAAACAATTAGGTAACGCTGATGTGACGTGATCAGTACAGCGCTAGCATCCGCCACACTAATTGGCGCGGTTAGCTGTCATTTTTCAATTGATGTACGATGTGCTACTAAAAATGTGTTATTTTGTAGTTGGACTAAATGTGGTCGCGGTGTGAAGGCAAAATGCGAAGAGCCTCGAGGGCCGAGAGATCAGGGTACTTGATTGATGCGCGGTATCTACGTTTGACTTGTCGCATTTTTGGACGGTGGCCAGCACACTTGACACATTAAACTTGATGAAAATTAACATATCTGAGATAATAGTTGGCATTCCAAGAATGGTGGAATCTTTGCCCTAAATCACAAGTCATTTAATGTTAACCTACTTACTTCTAAAGTACAGAATTGTGCAATGTGGTACTTCTTTTTAAATTGGATTTGTCTTTCTTAGATCACTCTGCAGAGATCGACTGCCAGCTATTTTTACATCTTTTGGGTCTATTGGCCATCAGCTCGCCATGCGTCATGTCTTCTGTTGCTTTCCCATATTACGATATACTCCACGTCACACGTTTCTCTTATCGCAGTGTTGTCTATTTTTCTTTTTTTGAACTCTTTGAACGACGAGAGGAAGAATTCTCATTTCGTCATTGCAGATTTAGTTCTGGAGGTATTCTCTCAACTTTTGATTCCGTACGTCATTTTGTCTTTTCTATTGTGTCCCTATATTGGCGATCTACTTACTAACAATTCTGTTATCTAGACATTATACACAATTCCGCCACGGTCATCATATTGGTATAAAAGATTCTTCCAAGTGAATACAAATCTATAATCTGCTACAAAATGATACACGAGACAGACACGTTACAAACCTTTGAAAAACAATATGCTCACCACATATGAATATGTACAGTCAAAGTATTTTTATTCTATATACAATGCCACGATATTGGCATGGTTTAGTTTCTATATTTCGCAAAGAATTAAGTCTTTATATCTATTCTGTATAGGATAATGCCTTTCAGAATATCTGATTATTATTTCTGGCCTTTCAATTATATTAAATTTATATATTGTATTTAAAAACTAAGAATAACGAGCGTGGAATGGATGCTTTTGAATAGAAAATTTTGAGGTATATGATTGGGCCGATTGTAGAAAATATATTTTGTTGTAATCACCACAACAACATGGTCTATACTTTCTTTAATGAGCTAAGCGTCTCGAAAATTATCAAAATATTAAGACTTATCAAATTGATACGCTAATATTTAAGAAGATATTTTATGTAAGTCAAATTTTTGACAAAATGATGTAAATGCGTTAAGCATGAATCTTCCTTATTCTTAATTTGTGTGGGGTATTTATGCCGGAGCTTCAGAGTTCTGCTGACATGTTCATTGCACGGCGAAGGAACTCGAGAGTGCGATCAGAAACGGGAACTCCATTCTTGATCCCTGCAAGCATCAGCTGAATCCTTAAAACCATCTTCAACGCTTAACTAACGAATGTACGTGTGTGTTCGCAGAACTTTTATACGCGCTTTAGTGCTCTAATAATTTCAATGGTTGAATCAAATTACGCACTAAGTACCATGACCGACAAGCCGAGGAAAATAAGAAATAGTGAATAATAATATGATTTTTTTTTTGAAAAAATCTATACTATACATCCTACCTGTCTTTTCTATAAAAACTAGAAGAAATAGTATTCTGTTTCCTGTAATTAAGTTGCAACAACAACTCTCAAGTACCCAGCGCTCTGTCCTATGAAACGCACTAAGGGCCGGTTGTTTCAAGTTGGATTAAAGTAAGCGTTCTCTTAAAGCATAGATTTTTACGTTCTCCACCAATCAGACGATCCGTTTTCGTAAAAATCTATGCTTTTATCGACCGCTTACTTTGATCGAACTTGAAACAACCGGGCCTAAGTCCAACGCCTGTATAGTTTAACATGAGGTAAGTACCCCGAGCATATTCAAACAGTATCCCTTTTCCGTAACAAAATACCGGAATGTATGTTAAATTCAAAACACAAAATACATCATACCTTATTTACTGGTGGATTTTTTGCTGGAATGATATTCTGAGTTATCGATGTACATTCCAGGCCTTGTGTTTTTCTTCTTTTATTTGTACTATATTCTTTATAACACCTTTTCCTTGTTGTTTGTATGGGGAGCTTACCCGACGCGCTCCCTACTTGGTCAGCCATTTTAATACAATCTGATGTTAGCGGACCATGGCACTTAGTGCCGTTTTTAAAATAATACGCCGTGGTACTTGGCGAAGTCGCGATATTCAAACTAAATGCAACATTGCAGGGACATAATGCATTACTGGGGTTAGTGGCGATGTCATATAGAACCAAGCTGCATACTTAGTTTGAAAAATGAAATTTTGGTACTTGGTGCCTATTTTACTGCAACCATTCATTTATGTATTAGCTATCTTAGATTCACGAAGAAGACGCCAGACGGTAAAACATCCGCATAAGTGACGCAGACTTTTATCAGTTCGAATTAATTCGAGAAAAAGGCGGTCAGCTGTTTTTGGAAGAAAACACGAACACACCGGCGATTTTACCGCTAGTGGGAGGTTTAGTGAAGGTAAGCTCAATGCTTAAAACTCCCATAAATCCAATTGTAGAAAGTACTACGAAAGAAAATTTACATGTCGCTGCCAAGGTGGAATGAACATGTTCTCGGAGACGCATGTTCACAAGGCCCGATGTATCAAAATGGTTTATATCTGTGATGTTTTATACTTCTTAATGTGAGGGTCCGGGATTATCAATGAAACACCGGTTTCACGTCGTACGTTTATTCTGGTGCGATACAAGAAAATAAATATGGCAATGGGTTTCTCTCGCGACTGTTAGCCTTTACAAGCCAGCCTATGAATCTGGAATAGCCCACGTCCTCTTGTGCCGTCTCATACAAACGCGCACATATACGGGGTTATTTGGAAAACATTAATAACCTCGCAGGACTATATTTCTGCCTTGATTATTATGAGTCGAAAATGTTGAAGCTATTACGACCTAATATCAATAGTTTTGGAGATATGCGACATCAAAGTTTGCATTTTTTTTTCAATATTTCTGATTTATTCTTTGTAAAACGCTGGACTATCATTACAGTAACTTATATCGATTACGAAAATTCATTCGTTTCAATACAAGGTGAATAAAATGATAAAAATCCTGAAAAAGTTCGAAGGTTTTTATTATTACAAAAAATAAGTCAGAAATATTGAAAAAAAATGCAAACTTTGATGTCGCATATCTCCAAAACTATTGATATTAGGTCATAATAGCTCGAACATTTTCGACTCATAATCAAGGCAGGAATATAGTCCTGCGAGGTTATTAATGTTTTCCAAATAACCCTGTATACGTACTTGGATACATTTCAACACACCAATTAAACAACCCATTTTCGTAAAAATCTATGCCTTAAACGAAATATTTATATAAATCAAGCTGTTTCAGCCGGCCTTTAGAGATCCAAAACCGTAGAGAAACTAGAGATCATCGGAGTAAAAATGATGAGGAGGCCAGGGCCCACTAGGATCGCAGAGTCAACAGTGATGATGATATCACACTTCTAACCGCTTATTATTGTTTTAAGTCTACACGCGTACGTGTCGATTCTTACACCAAGCGATCAGATATCGCATTTTATCCAGCCGTATGCGACATGGCAGTCTTGTCTGCACTGGCACGACTCACTGATACGCGCGATAGTTACTACGAGGATCAAGCATCTTACCAGCGTCCTCTGGTGCTGGGGCTGCGGCGTCTCCGCCCTCCAGGAGTTGGTGTGCGACCAGGTGACGCCGGGCGCGGGGGCGGGGGCCGCCGCCGGGCCGTCCAGGGCGGGCCACATGGGCCCCTCCCCGGCGCGCCACTGCTGGTGGATCTGCCAGCTGGTGTCTGAGAAGCGCTCGGCATCCTGGGGACAAGAATATCTGGTTAACACTTTGTCAATTGTTCAGGCAAAAAAGGTGAAGCTCTGATTAACTGGTTTTGGTAAGCAGTTTACATTTTAACAGATTGTTAGTTAACTTTGTAAAAACCACTACCAGATTTTAGGTCTACCGGTTTCGAGGCGTACCAGTCTCTTCGTCAGGACCAACACTACATCACTACATTCACAACACTACACACCTCAACCATAGTATTGTTACACTTCCACTAATAATTGATCACATGCGTGTTAGTCTTGTCAGGGACAAACATGCACTGATTAGCCTAATGAACCATCAGGGATCTACCGAAAGAGAGTGAGAGGGGGCCGGGTCTAAAGTGGGTGTTACCCATCTTTTGTGAACATTTAATTGAACAAAGGGCTATATGGAAAATTAATTTAGTTGTTAATTAGGGGTGCTCTATTATTTACCGCCTCCCTAATGGTTTTTACAAAGTTAACTAACAATCTGTTATAATGACTAACCACAAAGTTAATGCTTTTATTAATAATATTAATAATAGTTTACATTTTAGTCATAGTCAGACATTTTATTTGAAATGTAAACCAAAAAACAATGTCCAAACACAATCAGTAACGTTTTTCCTAAAAATAAGCGTAAGATTAATAAGTCTATCGTTATTGGTTTGCGTTAAATTAACAATTATGTATTGACCGCTATTATATAACATTAGACAGACAAGACATCTAAAAAATGTCATCATGTTATTGATGTGACGACATTTATTAGATGTCCTGATATTTTTCATAGAAACTTTATGAAAAATATATAAACAAGTACGCCCGGTCTATTTTTACATATAATAAAATAACGATATTATTTAAGATACATCATTTTTCAAGTTGTCTTCCAATGGGAAATAATAGATATCTCACAAGTGATTTATATAGACATAATCAACTGATAAATTGCAGGTATATAGCGTAATTGATAACCCGGTCTGCCGGTAATATAAAGTCCCGATGGTAACAATTTTTTGTATTATTTCATTTGTTTTTTTTTTTTTTTTTTTAAAAAATAGAGATGTGAACACGGAAATACGTGTCACATCAATATTCTTACTATTTTCAAACTAAGCTAAGCGCTTGTACTATGAAAATAGGACTAACTTGCTAGTCTGGAGTGAGGATCGAACCCGCAACCTTTGGATCACGAGGCCAGTGTCCTAACCACAAGACCAACAAGCTATTTGTTTACTAGCAACATTCACGCTAGATTTTTCACGACAGAAAATCTAAAAATTTTACGAAGATAACTCAATATGGGGAAGACTTCAGGTTATGTTCTTCAACTGATTTATTGGTTAGGTTAGAAAATTTTCTAGTGTGCGTTTTGTTCCAGATTTCAAACAATGCGTAGGTGAGCACAGACATCACAAAAGATTTACTAGAAAGATAAATAAAACATAAATTCAAGAGACAATTACATTAAAATCGTAACAAAGAATACAGTGCTCAAACGGTAAGCTATATTCAACTATGATGACATATATAATATAAAAGTTTTTCAGGACATACTAACACATTGTTTATAAGTAAGATGTGATTCAGCACGTATGATTGCATAGATATTACACGCCTATGTGATATTGTATATTTGCGTAAGTGGCCTCAGTTTAAGTTTATGAAGAATGTGAAGTCAGTGAAGAGATAAATTGCTATTCTTGGCTTACTTATGTAAGTGCGTTTTGTATTGAACGATGTCAGTGAGTGAAACCTTTTGACTGCGATCACTGTTTTTACGATAATATCACAATAGCGAAATAAATGTAACAAAATAGTACTCAATTATACAATTTAAACATTATAATGTAATTATTTCAATCGCGTAAAAATTACATTTAACTCATAGCTTACTAGCATGTATAAAGTGTACCTATACCTCGATATAGGGCTTTTCGCCATAACGGCCTTTAAAAATAATTGTTAATTTCTTCGATTATAGGTCAGTGAATGGTACCCATCGCTTACCCATGACCGTTCTAAGAGCAAAAGCTTCCACATCGGTCCTACTCAATAAAAACCCCACTACAAACTGATTCCCGTGAAGAACTAATACAGCCATTAACTGCTACAAATAGCTGCATAAAGATGTAAAAGAAAAAACAAGCAAACGTAAGACTTATTTTTTTAACCAGGTCCCTCCGCAACAGCGGAGTTGATGACAGCGTAATGTCGTAGGATTTTTAATAGTATTATTCAGTTATCGATAAAAATTATTCCACAAAATATTTAATATTTTTGTATATACGTAATTTTTTCCTACGTAATGGAATGTTATACTTAAAGGGAAAAGTTAAAAATGCACTTTAAACTAAAAGATAAGCTTATCTTTATTTTTCTACCAAATTGTAAGTTTGGGTAAAAAATAAATTATTAGTTACGCGGTGTTTCACTTTACGGCCAAATAGGACGCAAAGCGAGGTATAGATATCTAAAAAAAAACTGCAAATTAAATTAAAAATGTATTTGAGATGAAAATATTTTCAAACACGAATTCCGAAAGACGATATTTTCAGATAGTCAATCACTCTTGTATTCCCTCTAAGCTACTAGAGTAGAGTAACCGAGTAGCTAGTGAAATGTTATATAAATTATATTATTATAAAATTATATAAAATTTTCGCCTATCATTCTAATAAAAATAACAATGATATATTATAGATATCTGAAAGAGACGAAATTATATTTTTTTTGGGAAAGTAGGTATGAAAGTATTTGGGTGTTCATAGAGCTTACGACCTTTCGTATGGTTGGCTTAATTAATCACTTTACGCAATGAAACGTTCACCATTTCTACCCAAGATAGAATATCACATTAATCAAATTTTTGGAAGTTGTAAATATATTTAAATTTTACAATCCGTTTCATATGTATGTTCTAATTATCCTTAACGCGACTGGCATCCTAAGCTTTTCATTCCCCTTAATTAACCACAGATGTCGCTAATGAGATATCTAAATTCTGTGAAAAATTGGACAAACTCAAAATATACTGAAAACAATCAAACATTAATTAAAATATCTCCTGAAATTCTACCTAGCGATTTATTTACTGATTTTAAGTATGATGATCCTGATCGCGAACCGCAGTAATTAGTGACTATATCAAGAGGTGGCATCCTCGTATCTGGAATCTCATTTAAAAAGTTCGGGGTTTGGTACCTAATAAGATCCATCGTTTATTATACATATTGGTAAACCAACAAAATATTCTATTCAGGTAAGCTTTTGAATTCGGGCGGCAGGAATATTCAATTTCGCGAGCCAAATAGAAAAATTGGAGGGAACGTAGCTATTAGTGATTGTGATTTTGTCTGCGATTTTGAGATCATCACTAGCGTCTTGTGCTTACAACTTGACGGGCTCAAGTGCAAACGGCTCCAAAATGATAAAAGAAATTGTATGAGTAACTAGATATTGTGTCAATTTCTGATATACACCTACTATTGAGCGTCTACTGCTAGATTTTTTAATCAGAAATAGACATTGCAGTGTTTCATTATTTTGAGCATTCAATTAAAATTACGCACATCTTCAATAAAATATTCTCATCCTTTTCAATGAAAACCGGATTTTATGGTTGCTTTAGAATCTCCATAGCCTCGGACAGATTCGATTCAATCAATATTCTTCACATTCTTAATTATGTAAATTGCCTACGGACAACTCAATCGTTGGGCTTAGGCAATGCCTACAATGCCTGTGTATGCTAACAAATGATGCTACGACTTCAAAAATGACGGGAAATTGAAAATATTTACAATGTCAAAGAAAAATCAAAAACACGTCGTGCGATAACTGCACACTACTGCGTGATATAATGTGATAATATATAATAATAATAATATATAACATATAAGATAATATATAAGATAATACATAATAAATAAATGATACCTCGTTTAGTTTACCTTGCCATGTGACTGTCAATAAATTAATTAAATATTGTCATGTGAAGAGAATATGATAGGTAGGTAGGTACTAATAATAATGACAGGATTTTTTTTAGAACCTTGATTAATCTAAAAAAACGAATATACAATAAAAAAGCAATACACATTGTTCGACACGATAACCGCATCCAATTGACAGCATTTCTTTTGTTTTATGTTGTTGTGCGACATGGATTACGATTTTTAATCAAAACACAATTAATCACTTAATTACGGCCGAATAAACAAGGCTTCAAAGAGTATGTGGTGTTTTCTATTGCAATATATTGATGCAAATCTAAATCAAATTTTCAAATGATTTGCATAAATTTATGTATGGAGCTACGTAAGTAGGTACCT
This sequence comes from Agrypnia vestita, assembly GCA_016648135.1. Taxonomy (NCBI): domain Eukaryota; kingdom Metazoa; phylum Arthropoda; class Insecta; order Trichoptera; family Phryganeidae; genus Agrypnia; species Agrypnia vestita. The sequence continues at coordinate 29,975 of JADDOH010009242.1, read as the reverse complement.
ACATATTTCAGCGGGACGTGAGGATTCGTAAAAGAATGTAACACAATACGCTGTTCAATAACTATTACAATGTACATACAATGCGTAATAATAATAAATAATATTTACAAAATTCACCTTCGTAAGTGACGTTGATCGTTTTCTTCTACCCCACCAGCCCATTGGTGCTCGCACGCCTCACTGGCCGCCTCGCAATAAGTATAAAATCATATTACACAATACGATTCTCTTGTAATCATTTGAGACCAAATGAAAAAGAGGTTTGTATTTTTTTTCCAACGACGGCCAGTGACGACTCAAAGTTCACATGTTTCTTCCATCACACTTTGATCATAATTTCCCGAGAGAGGATTACTACACAATAACACTTCAACTCGGATCACCTTGCAGTGCCGCCGAGAGTCGAGTAATACATTATTTATTTGATAATTTGCATCACGCACTTCATTTGTGTCCGCTGTTCCTTCTCGGAGCGACAAAGTCGCTGCAATGACACTCATTCATCATTATGTGTGCTCAATTTAAATGTTATTTTCAATGCGGGAAACACGGATGACAGAACGATAGGCGGCTCACAGCGGCGGATTGAATTAAAACGTATTTTCAGCGATGACGCAACCGATTGATTTCAAATTCTTTTCACGCATCTCGATAAAACGAATAATACAATCGTCCAACGAAGCGTCGGTACGTTTTCCGATAAACTGTAATGATAATGGTTCCGCCAAACCGTGTTTATTTTACGTTTCCGCGTTTGACAGCTATTCGCGCGGCGCATGTTTCCCGCCGCCGCGGCTGCGCGTGCGCGCTGCGCGCTCCAAAATGGCGGTCATTATTTTGAATGGCGCGCAGGTACTGTTTGTTTACGTCGCCTTCGGGGGCGTTCGGTTTGATTTCAAGAAATTGATTAGAGACGCGGCGTGGAGGCATTCGTCCACCGGCAGCTCCGCGGCGAGACTCCCAGAGCCCGGGCCAGCTGTGCTGAGCCAACACCAGCGACACGCCAAATAAATTAGTAAACAAACGACAAGGCAGGGACGGCGCATGTTTTATGTTTAACGGCTACAGCTGTTTTAATATGGAGCGGAATGCTAATTTACGTATGCCTGAACGGAATATCGTAGTATCGTACATGCATATGAGTGCATATCAGTTGTGGGCTATGTTGTCATTCAGATTTTACAAAAACGATAAAAAAATTTACAAAAACAAAAACGCAATATTGAGAAAAAATAAGTATCTACGTATTTTTTCACAATATTGCGGTAATTTTTTTCACTCTCTTCATACAGACTTTATACCTGGTCCTTTTTTGACAAGAAAATAATATTAAACTAAAAAATAGTTATGAGTCGCTAATATCAGGTGTGGGCTATGTTGTCATTCAGATTTTACAAAAACGATAAAAAAAATTACAAAAACAAAACGCAATAATGTGAAAAAATAAGTACCTACGTATTTTTTCACAATATTGCACTAATTTTTTTTCATTCCCTTCATACAGACTTAATAACTGTCCCTTTTTTACATGAAGATAATTAAACTTAAAAATAGTTTGTTTGACCCATTATTGATATCAACGACTCATATGTGGGTCAGGTTGACATTCCCAGGTTAGTCACCCTAATTAATTCTTGTTGAAGATAAACTGCTGTGTTTTTTGATCGTGAAGTGAACTTTTTATTTGATGAACAAAATTACGTTGAATCTGGCAAAGGAAAAGATATCAATAATCACAGTTTTTTTTATCATCAAGATAATGAAAGTTGGTACCTACCTGCCAATGTAATGTGATTTATTTATCGTCGTTATCTAATTCTGTAATGATGGATGTTGTATTCTAATTCATAATCAATTACGTATGTAACGATAACTTTAGAGTAGTTTATAAACAAAGAAAATTATGATTTAAAATTTGATTTAATAAAAATACATAAAAATGTTAAATACGTGAAGATTTTTTTTAAATGATGCAGATAGCAATACCTATGAGAAAAAATGAATAAAAAATTGAAAAAATATGGCTTGTAATATGTCCATATCAATGCTAAGGCGGTGTTGGTCTTTACCCAAAATGTCCGCCGCGCTGAATTGGAATCTTGAGTTGCGTATTTAGATCTAAGTATAACGCGGATCATTAGACGTTTTATATTTTGTATTGGTAAGAATCAGATGTCGCTAGAGGTAAAACACTCGCTTAGGCCCGGTTGTTTCAAGTTCGATCAAAGTAAGCGGTCGATTAAAGCATAGATTTTTACAAAAACGGATGGCCTGATTGGTGGAGAACGTAAAAATCTATGCTTTAAAAGAACGCTTACTTTAATCCAACTTGAAACAACCGGCCCTTTAGTGATTTTCATACCTAACCATGAACGTCAAAATTGAGTTTTGACACAAACTCACATGTTCAAAAATGATGTAATGTGCTTTCACATTTCGATAAGTATGGAAATTTTTGTGAATTCAGTTATTACACGGTAATCATTTAAATATTTTACGTGTGTACGCACCTACACAAAGTATGATGCTAAGTAGACATTTTCCAATAAATTTTTCTTTTAGATAAGTATAGTAATATTTATGATAAGTATAAATAATAAACATTTAGATAAGTATAATTTCATACTTTCCTTCCATCCCAGAGAACTCTACACACAACAAAAACTGCGATATGTATACCATGAGAGTACTAATTCGTAAATGACGTACTTTTTACTCTATATTGTACTTCGGTCGTTAGTTAAGGCTGGAAGAATCGCCATCTTTATATATTTTTTTTGCATTTTTGCCTCATTATTTAGGCCGTTTGGTAACGTTAGTAAGGGACATTTTTACACATTTATGTATTTTTTTGCTTTTTATACCTTGTCGTAGAGATGGACATTGTTGCATAGGGAATTATGATTTTTTACTTTTTATATTTCATCATTATTTGCGCCTTATAGTAGCGTTAGTGATGGGCGTTGTTACTTAGAGAATGACGCATTTAGAATATTTTGATTATGTCCAAATTTTTCAGAACAGAACTGAATTTTTGTCACAGGGACATCAATAATCAATCGATGTATATTATAGATGTCTCACAGAGACGAAACTGTATTTTTAAGGGAGAGTAGGCATAGAAGTCTTTTGGGTGTACGTAGGACTTAGGACCTATCGTACGGTTGGCTTAATGATCACTTTACACATATGCAACGATCGCCATTTCCACCCATGACAGAATACCATGTCTACTAATTTTTGGAAGTTGTATATATATTTAAACTATAATTGGTCCTCTATATTATATTGATGTCTTCTATGCTTCTTTGTTGTGCTGTTGGTCTTCCGTGAATTTTAAATAAATAAAATAAATAAATATCTGGTATAGTCAATGACGGACATTATTTCATGGAGAATCATGTATTTCGATTTATCAATTTCATACCGGCAAATTTGCGGCGAACCATTTTTTTTTGGCCCAACGGCCAGTAGGCATATAGGTAGTTTTAAGATACTAATCGTTTAATGATACTTTACATTAAATTTCATATTACCGACGAAGTCTCAAAGAGTGTGATTAGAAGTGCGATTTGATGCTTTACGACCCCGTCCATACAATTTAAGAATGAAACGGGAACACAAAAACGACTCCGTGATTTATCAACGAGCGTTTAATTCAATTTGCATAAGGAACGAATCCAAATGTCAGAATACCTCGGGCAGAATGCGCACAATGTGAAAACTTCTAAATGTCAAGACGTTTATTATTACTGCCGACAGTCGGGCTATTCAAATTAATAAACGGGCGGTGAAGAAACCGATTTAATTATATGATATTATTACCATTCGTCAGCCGCCAATGGAGGTGTTGTACGCTTGTTTGCGGACGCGTTGTAAAATTGTAGATCCGCGCTGTTATAATATTCCAAACTTTTTTCGTTTCGTTTCGAATTAGTTCATCGATCGGATACGTATTTATTACTAGACTTGGACGCGTTGTGTTGCGTTGATTGCTTTAAAATATAATAATTTGTTTGGATCGTCACTTCATCTTCATCTCTCCCATTCTCCACATAATGAGATATAAGATCTGATGTCTTCACATGTTCGTAATAGTTAAGTTTTCAGATTTCAATTGGTTTACAAACCTCTTTTATTTATCATCCATATCTGTCTACTCTCTATACAAGTCGTTTTTAACCGGTGCTTCCCTTAACACACTGGTGTGGGTATATTTTTGAAAGAGCTTTTTCTTAGATATACCTACCATTGGTGTCGAACGATATTTGATTTTGGTGTTCCGCAATTTTTTTTATTGATAAAAAGTGCTTCTTGACTCCAAAAAAGTTAGGAACCACTGCTGTACAGAATACTTTGCCATCTTTTTTTTTCCATCAAAATTTTTCTCAATAGCATTCTAGATACATCGTAACTCTTTAGGTCAGGCGTAAAACAATGTTTCCCATTTCAAATCATAACTTTAAAAAAAAATTTTTAATCATTAATTATTTATTTAAATAATTTAATTTATCCATCTTAAGAGATGTGTTTAAGCTGTAGGAGTTTTATAGTGCATTTAAAATTAAAATAAGTAAGTATTCATCATTTATCTTTATTGATTCGCGTTCAGCATCGACTCAACTTCGATTCCTCATGCTTCTTGCGCTTTGATCCAATTTTCGACGACTTTTCTGATGTATCCTCTCATTTTCAGTTCGTTTCTGTATGCTCGACTTCGTTATTGTATGCTCATATAAAATAGAGGGGACGTCAAGAAATCTGTCAATCGTCAAAATTGACGAAGTGTACAATGTTATATAAAAGCGTTCAAGACGTGTTTGTTACGTTATATTGATATCTTGAGAAAATACGGGATTATCTATCTTATCATCCAATATGTCTTAGGACAAGTACATTTATTTGTTGACCGTGCAGGCAAGTACAGTATAAATAACCCAATAAAAATTTTGTATAACAGTTTCGGTAGCACGTGCGGTCCTTTATTAGTGTATTTTTTTATGCGTTCACTAAAATAAACGGACCTTAAAATGTTCCATGGCACCTCTATAAATAATAAGCTTCGCATCAAAGGAAAACATAAATAAACAATATATCTAGCATGTGGACTCCAGACGAACTGCAGTAGATTGAAATGGTACTTATGAATTACGCTATCATCTATGTTTTAAAAGCGGTATATTTTTCTGATAGTGAACGTTGTATGTAAATAGTTATAAAGGTTAAGACAGTCTGAAGAAATTGGAGATACTCGGTTACATTGAAGAGAGTGAGAAGGCAGATTTACGGCAAGTCGCAATTGCGAGGAGCTCGAGAGAGAATAAAAATAAGGGCCTGCAATATAAGTTTAGCTCCAAAAATACTGGCAGATCTGATCGTGCTAGGTTGAAGTCGGAGATTAACAGAAGACTGATGAAATTTAATTTATGGAAGTTATTGTGCGTTCATCCTGACGAAAATATAGTTCAGTATCAAATCCGGGTGACGTTTAAAAACAATCAGTGTGGTTTATACAAAGTTTGTTAGTTTTCTAAAATTAATAAATTCGTAATAATTTTAGTATGTGGGTTTTAATGCAAGAACACATATCTATCAATTAAAATTAGATTTTTTTTAAATAAAAAAAATAAAATTATACACTTTTTAGTCTTTGACGACATCAAATCACTTCTAGGAACATAATATTTTAACCTTATTTTAAATATATATAAACAAAAAATAAACCTCTTACTAACTAAAATAGAAATTTTGACATGAGGTAAAAATGGGGCCTCTGAGACCCCACGTCCACAATTAAAGGTTAAAAACAATTTTGAAATGATTCTAATTTTGAAAACGTAATGAGATCAGCTATTGGATAGGAAGTTACGGACGGACATTTGAAATTATTATCATTTTAAGGATGGGTATCTATCTGCCATATATACATTTAATGTTTCTTGAACTTGGAGTGCTGTGTATCCATATACTTCAGAATACTAACATGTTTATTGTCTAAGTATTTTGGCGTTCGTGCGCCACCGAAAAACACACCTGGCAAAAGAGGTGGTGATGAAAATGATCGATTATTTAAGTGGTATTTCAGAATGGCTGTTAAGAGGATATTGAGGAAAATGGATGGCGGAAATGATTGGCACTTGAGTGATGGTGTCGAAGCGGTTTCGTCACGAAAACTGACTTCCCTGCGGCCCATCCAACACACCTTCGGAAAAACATTTCGAAACAGTGTTCGGCTAACACATTGTTTGCAGATAGCTTTCAAACTGGATATCGTGCTGAAAAAAAGTGACACGACTTAAGTAGAGTGCCCTATTGTAAATTGCCTTTATATTGTATTTTATAATTGGCGATCTAATTAATCACTTTCTTGGTATGGTAAACTATAATTAGAATATTATTGACAACTCTCTCGTTGTTGTTAATTTACCCGCTTCATGAATGAACTAGGAGTATGTATATTTCTTTTTATAGTTTCAAGTGGGCAGACAGTGTAGGCACCCACTTTGAAAAAAAATAAAGGTGGGTAAACGTGTTACGTGGGCACAAACATTAAGAAGACACGAAATATACGTCACATCAATATTTTCACAAATTTTCAGTTTTTTGTTTGTGCTGTGAAAATAGTAGGATGTCTTCTGTGACGAACGAGCCTAGAACTCCTATACTTGTACAAGCATTAAAGAGTTGAGGTTGTTATTACGGTCGTTAGACATGTTTAACTGTAATTTCGGATATTTTTTTATACGCACCGTATGTATTACCGAGAAGCGAATCTCGACGTTTCGTTGGATAAGTATCCAAGATTCGCTTCTCGGTAATATATACGGTGCGTATAAAATATCCGAAATTACAGTTAAAAACTTGTACAAGCATTTGGTCCGTCAGACAAAATTTCTAGTTAGGGTAATTAATTACGGTTTTTGTTAGCTGTATATCATATATAGAAAGTAGTCTAATATTTCGTTTGTGAAATTTTGTATCGCATTATCTTAAAACTTCTGTCGCATCATCAAAAAACTTTGCGAAATACCTGTCCAGTTAAATGGCGCATTCTTCAACAGTGTTATAAATTATTTTTGTTATATTGCGATTTTAGAGAAAGTGTGGAAACGCTCTGTCCTAGGCCGTCCTTGAAGGACTTCTTCAAGTCCTTTTTGTGATTTGAACACCTGGTTGTTTGAGATCTTCCTCGATATCTTTTAGCCATATTTAGTTTCAAGTAACATTACATGAAAATGACTATCTCAGTCTGGCTTCTTTCAAATTCTCTGTGACGCGTGCAACGTTTAAACTTCCTCTGACGTACCTACTCATTTCGAACTCTATCTAGTCTCGTCATTCTTCACAGCTAATCAGAACATTGTGGTTTTTTTGTTAGCGGGAAAGGTAGCTATTGAGACTATTAAAAAAAATCATTACCGAAGCTCGCGTATTATTTTCACAAAGATTTCACCTCTTCCAAGCACCAAAAATATTCAATACTCTTAACACTACACTAAAAACTTGTAGCCATAGTCTCGCGTATTTTTCTTCAAAAGTGAAACTATGGCTGCATGAAAAGGGAAGGAAGCATGTCCAAAACTTACTAAAAGCCATGATATAAACTAAATTTGAAAAATACTAATCCTACAAGAACATTTACTTTAACCTTTCTAAATACTTTTAATTGTTTTATTTTATTTTATTAAATATCCTATTCAAATCATTTTTTTTCCTTTGTCTATAATAGAATTAATTAACACCATTATTATATCGTAAACATTTAATTATTACTATTACTCAATTTTAATTGGCAATAATATTGATTCACAAATGTTATATAAATACTAAATATTCTTGAACATTATACTACTGGAAGAGCACTGTCTGCTATAATACAGTAAACTACTAGTGTAGCAGGCAGGGCGTCAAATCAATTGTAGTGTTTACTTGCTGCCAAGACTCTCAGCAACAATGAAAAAAGCTTAATTTAATTTTGTAAACACTGTAAAATTGTAAACTTTGTAACATTGAATAAACATTAAATAAACATTGTACATTGTGAAATATGAGTGGTTATAAATGTTACTGCTTTATATGTACATCTATAATTAAAAAAATATTGAATATTGGAGAATATAGATGTAGGTACTCCACTGAGAAAAGCTAGAGCGCTGGTCACACGATGCTCGATGATGCAACAAAACAGATGCATCTCGGAGTGTACGCGACTATTACACAGTTCATAGTAATTAAAATATTCAGTTGCATAATGGATCTAATTGAAGTAGTTAGCTAGAAATTTACTGATCATGAACATATTTCGCGATCTATGTTAAGTGTTAAAGATAGCATGAAAAATAATAGTGCATCGGATTTTATTTTGATGCCAACACTTTGCAGAGCAGCTATTCCCGCTAAAGCGTGGTACAAAAATTAATCTTATGTACATTATACGTAAGCAATACCTAAGGTTTTATGGGGAAAATTATAGGGATTACTAGGGGAGCTTTTCACGGCGGGTAACATTAAGGCTTATGAGGGGGAGGAGTTTATGCTGGTAAAGCGATTGATGCAGTGGTGTGTGGGTCGCGCGGGGTAGGAGATATTTTCAGAATCAGAATTTGTATTTTTAAGACAGCTGGTTTTGGAACGATCGCTCCATCTTCAGGAGGTCGTTTAATTTTATTAAAAGTAGGTATCAGTGACTTGAGGCTAACTTTAAGATGTGCGACTCGAAATATTGATTGATACAACTGAATGCGGCAAACATATTATGGATTGGTTTTATTCCGAGACGAGGTTTTATTCCAATATGTCATACTTTTCAGAAATAAACAGGGTGTAACAGAACTAGTCCACAATACTCAACAAGTTCAAGCAACCATGACCTAATATCAAAAGTTAAGGCAATGTCAACATTTGCACTTTTTAAAAATATTTCTTGCAAACTTATTTTTTGCAAATTATTGAACTATCATTACAGTGACCTATATCTAAGATAAAAAGTTCAATACCTTTAACACAAGCAAATAAAATATTAAAAATCTTCCAATCTTGGAATGTTTTCCAATTGGAATTTTTCAGGGTTTTTATTATTTTATTTAACTTTTATTGGAACAAATGAATTATTTGTAATCGATATAAGTTACTGTAATGATACTACAACGTTTTGTAAAAAATAAGTCAGTAATATTGAAAAAAAAAATGTAAACTTTGCATAACTTTATAACTATTGATATTAGTTCATGATTGATTGAACGTTTTCGACTCATAATCAAAGCAGGAATCTATCTGTAATGTATTGTGGACTAGTTCTGTTACACCCTGTATATAGTACCGCCTCTGCATAGTTGAGAATTTTTTTTATATGATTTTTCCTAATTGGTGTGTACAAAGACGCTTAGTGCCTGAAACAACATTATTTTACATTAAACTATTCCGAAGATGAGTTATTTCTAAGTAAAAAACTATTTATAATATAGGTTGAATATATTCTACCTACGTTAAAAATAGTTTTAATTGTATTTACAAAATGTTTAAAAAGTAAAATTTTATAGACGTAGACTTGATCCAGTATTATAATGATGCGACAAATGAACGTAAAAGAAGTCATTTTCTTATGGATAGGTTAATTTGAGTGATCTCCTCGAGCAGATGAGTAATATCGCGGAAAATACACATTTGCATAAGCGACGGATATCGACTCTATTATCTATTGCGTGTATAGCGCCAATCATCGAATGAAATTTACATAATTGATGGTACTTAAAATATCTAATTTATGTGTAAAGAGAGTTACGTATAAAAATCAACAACGAGATTTTTTATTAAAGTACAATGGACGCTTACTTCCTTCCACCCTTGATATGCTTTATTTCAATAGTTCTCATCTGCTATCGCCCCAGTCGTAGTGATTTGGTACAGTAAGCTACGCTAACATCGATTCTAAATGAGAGATTTTGAGAATATTTTTGAGTTTGTTCAAATCTTTCAAAACGGTAGTACTGGATTTCTTGTCACAGAGACAGAGATTTCTTGTCACAGAGAAAAAAGTATATTGCTTCATAAAATTCCGTAAAATCAATTGTGGGAGTCTCATTTGATCGACATTAACGATATCAAAAAAAAAAAAATTAGCGACATCTGTGGGGATTTAGGGGAAAGAAAAATGGCTGTCACAGGCCGGTATAATAGGTTGTTACAACACGTACGTGATGTGTGTCGTATAATCCAAATATATACAACTTTCAAAAATTAGTAAGACATGGTATATTCTATCATGGTGGAAATGGCGAACGTTACATATGTGTAAAGTGATCACTTAAGCCTACCATACGATCGGTCGTAAGTCCGATATACACCATAAAATGACTTCTATACCTACTTTCCCATAAAAATAATAAAATACAGTTTCGTCTCTGTGAGACATCCATAATATACATTAATTGAGAGATTTTGATTTTATTTTATAAATTTGACGAATTTTGGGAATTCATAAAAGTACGATATTATTGAAATATTATGCTATTAAAATGTTAACAGATGATTATGACCCGTCATACCCATGATGTTAAAAATGATAATGATGATACTGCCTTTTTTTTAAAATATTTATTGGAGGCACTAACAGGATAAAAGGTACATTATACTCTAATAATAAAACATTATAAATGAAGACTATGCCTAAATAATGAAATAAAACAATCAACTTTGTTTTTTTCCACTTATATTTAAGCCACTTGTTTCACTACATGTTTCGGAAACGTCCGTTTCCTTCATCAGGTGAATTAAGACTGAGGTATGTAGGAATGGTTGTCTGGTGTGTGTGTTGTGGATTCGGTAGAAGTGGAGGGGGTATCTAAGTGGTGGGAGATCGGGAACATTGTAAGAAGGGGTGATGTGAAGGGTTGTATTTGATTATTGATTATGTTATTTGTTGTGTTTATGTTTTTATGAATTTCAAGTGTTTCTAAATTATTTTGTTTAAGGCCGTATGTCTGTTTATGTAGGATGTGTATTTTTGTATTGCTGAAAGTGTGGTTATTTTCTATAATGTGATTGGCGTATTCTGAAAAATTGTGATTTGTGAGGCACCTTTTATGTTCTTTGAATCTTTTTTCAATTGATCTGCCTGTCCTTCCTATATATGACATCTCACAATCTCCACATTCTAGTTTATAAATACCACTACAATGTAATTTGTTAGGATTTTTAGATTTACTATTTTTCAATTGTTTTTCGATTGTATTGTCCGTGTAAAAAGCTGGTTTTATATTATTTGGTAGTTTTCTGGTAATGTCGTATGATATTGTATCTATATAAAGTATTTTTCGCCAATTATTGTGTGTGCCTTTGGTAAAAGAGTTGTATATATATTTTTTTATTATGTTTCTTTGGATTTTTTTATTTAAAATTTTTTGTATTGTATCTATTTTGTAGCCGTTGTTGAGTGCTATTGTTTGTATTGTTTTTAATTCTCTTTGGAAATTTTCTTTGCTTAATTGTATCGATATTAATCTAGTTATCATAGAATGAAATGCTGCCATTTTATGAGATATTGGGTGATGTGAAGATTGGTGTATAATATTGTCTGTAAATGTTGGTTTTCTGTATATATTGAATGAAAATGTGTTATTGCTTGTTCTTTTTATGTTTAGGTCAAGAAAATTGAGCGTTTTGTCTGATTCTGTTTCCATTGTGAATTTTATGTTTTTGTGTAGTGTATTGATAAATGTGAGAAATTGTTGTAGTTGTCTGTCTGTGCCTGTCCATACACAAAATATGTCGTCGACATACCTATACCACAGAAGAACATTTTTTACTAAACTATTTTTAGAATTAAATAAATTATTTTCTACAGAATTCATGAATATATCAGCTAATAGGGGACTGGATGGTTGACCCATAGCCAGTCCATCTTTTTGACAATATATCTTATCTAAATAACAGAAATAATTTTGGGTTGTACAAATATTTAATATTTTTAACAATTCGTTTACCAATTTTGAATCAAGATTTTTGGTCATTTCTTTAAATATGTTTTTACAATCTTCGATCGGTACATTGGTAAACAAATTGCTTACATCAAAGGATATTAATTTAGCGTTATTTGGAATGACAGTATATTTTATTTTTTCAACTAACTCTAAGGAATTTTTCACTGTGTATTTTGGTTGAAAGATTTTAAGGTTTTTGACAATAGAAACAAACATTTTACATAAATTAAATGACGGGGAATTACAAGCGCTAACAACTGGTCTAATACTAATGGGGTTTTTGTGAAGTTTGATTAATCCTTGGAATTTTGGGACAGATGGGTTCATTAATATTAATTGCTTTTTAATGTCACTATTAAATACGATATTACAAGAGTTCACTGTATCCTTTACTATTTTTTGAAATTTATTAGTTAAGTCGTTATTTATACACTCAAATATATCACATTTTAAAAAATCACAAATTTTATCATTGTAATCTTTTGTTGGTATGATCACGATGGAGTTTCCTTTATCAGCTCGAGTGAATGTTAGATTCTGATCATTTAGTACTTGTTTTATGTTTTTGACCGTCTGTATCTCATGTAAATAAGAATCTTTAATTTTAAACTTTTTTATAAAACTTTTTATTGTCTCTGCACAGGTGTATTTAATCGCATTATTTCCTCTGTACACGGCAGTTTCAGTATCGACAGCTAATATTTCCAAAGATTTTTCTATATTTTTTCTCGGGATATTGTACTTCATTCCTTTTGAGAGGAGGTTTAATTCTTTTTGTTTAAATGTGTGTTGAGATAAGTTAACTACACGATCATAAAACTTTGTATCACTCATTAAAATTAAAAAAAAGCAAGAAGACTATGCCCATTATCCCAATTACAAGTGTCTTCGGCATGCTCTAGTAACATGTATTTTTGCATTTAAGTATATTTTACATGTACATTTATGTGTGTTGTATATTTAGTGTTTGAATGTAGTGCGATTAGTATTTAATAAATAATTGATTTAATGGATCTATAGGTTCAGGTCATCGTTTAGAAAATGGATGTTGTGTATGAGTGAGTTTTTGAACGATGATAATGTATCTGGAAGAATATCAGCATCAATGTTAGGGTCAGCACAATACATATTATATGTGCGACACAACCTTGTGATGGGAGAAAAGTAACCAGTGTACAGAGAAAAGTAAGACAGTGATGATGATGATGAATGTGCTAATGACGATGTTAATGAAGCTGGTGATGAACTTGATAGTTGTGATGATAATGGTTTTCATGATGAAAATAATGGTGTTCGTGATGTTGATGACGATGGCGATGGAGGGTTCAACTCTTAAAAGACTGTGCTAAAAAATACCTTAGGGGACGGTGGTGTGACGCAGTGTTACCTGATTAAAAATCGGTACACTTTTTAAAATGTGATAAAATATACATATATACAATACAGATAAGACTTTTTTAAAGATCCCTTTATATAATTATGTAAAAACATACATATTTGCATTATTTTAGTCAATTGTCATAAAATCATGGCATATCGAATTTGCGTGCGCTCATGCTGACGTATCATTACCAACCGAATTCAACGACGCGGTCGCCAGGTTGCGTCAGTCGCCTGCAGTTCGTCTTTGTCTAACACGTGTTACGCGACTCTACCGTACTCTTTCGATATTGTTTTCGCTTTCACCGAAACCCAAACAATCGCCATCTCTATCTTACATGAAATGTGTGGTATTATCGTGCTCTTTCTTGCTCGATTTAACTGCGATGTGCAATATTCTGCTCTCTTTACACACTGGCCAAAAATACGAGAGTAATGAATAAATATTTTTTAATTAAAAAATCCGTACACTCGTAACAGTTTAATTTAGTCATTTTGGCGTGAAAATGTCTATTCGATGATTACAAAAAATGTGACGTTTTAGTTTTCGTAAATAAGGTAGATATTTCATATTTTCTATGACATGTAGACCTACGTTACATCACCGACACACAGGAGTTAATAAAATAAAATATAAAAATGAGGAAATATTCATATGAAATGTTCATCGGATGTTAAACAGATTTCCGGCGCGCCGACCGCACAGAAGGCGGCAAAATCAAAATATTGTTTTCGCGATTATAAAATGCGAATTGCGGATAAATATAACATCTGGGTCATCTGCCATTATGGCATCTGGATAGATGCCCTCCGCAGTGGCGTCACCTCCAACATTGGGCGCGGCGCAATAACTGACAATTTCGCCCATAAAAATAACCGTAAATTATTTATTTATGTTAAAGGCAGTTCACGGTACAGCTTTATGGTAAATATAATGTATTGTGTTTTTACTCATATAATATCATGTCGCACAAAAGATCGATTGTAAAGAGGCCATGGCTGTATAAAAAACTAAATGTATAATATAAAAAATATAATATATATTTTAAACTGTAGATTGCTCAAAAGGCTTTTGGCTTATTTTGGAGAACCACATGTATACACGTCATTGCCTTTAGCAATAAATAAAATTTTATAAGAATTAAAAGATCAGGTATACTTAAAAATAAATTATAATAACATACATAATATGATATCAATATTGAAAGCTTCCAAACTCGTATACGTGGGGTATTAAAGCAAAGGCAGCAATATCCAAAAAAAAATTGAATGCTTTCGAGATTTTATAGGCAACAAAGACTATAAATTTATAGGAAACGTGATTGCGAAAGGGATGGATTCGGATGTCGGTTCCTAAGAAATTAGTATTTAATTATTTTAGTAAAAAAATGGCACTATAAAGAATTTACGGACGTTACATGAAGTTACGGGGATAGAAAGACAGACAGACAGACAGACGGACAGACAGATTACTAAATACTTATAATTTGGGATTCGTTATAAATAATATGATAAATAATGATCCTAAATAATAATTTTATATTTTGTAAAATTTCAGATCGCGAACCACATCATAGATAATAATCATTTCTTTCATTCACGTACCATAAAAATTCTTTATCTCGTCGCACGTACGTGTAATAAAATGAATAATTATGATTGTTAAAAAATTAAAAGAAAGTCGGGTATTAAATAGTTTAATAATATTACTTTCATTTCAACTCTTCTATTCTTCTCTCAATATTCCCGTTTCAACCACCAGTAACTCCAACTCATTTTGTCAGTACCTAACCAATATTTATATTTCCTTCTAATCGATGTAAAATTCTGTAATTGAAAGTAGTCGGTTTTGATACTTCACCTGTCGATGAACAGATTCTGTTACCGCCGAAACTTAAGTAGGTACCTAGTAAAATATATAATTATATTTTACTAGGTATAACGCGGCTTCGAACGCGTAGATTTTTAGTACACTGTTTGGATCGTCATAGAACTTTCGCGAACCTTCTAGAACATTCTCCTTCAAGAACTTTCAAGAAATTTATCGAATGTACAGGAACCTTCCAGACATACCGACACATTTCGCCACTCAGTTAAGAACCTTATAGAACTTTCGGGAATTTTCTAGAACCTTCTCCTTCCAGAACTTTCTAGAGCAGGTTTTTCCGGAACCTTCTAGACTCACCGACACGGTCGGCGCGCCTATTTTGAAACAATCTGAAGCATTTGCGGCCTTCCCATAACAAAACCATGTGCTAGAAAGCACATTTTCGTCACCCACTCCCACCCACGCACAGCCACACCCACCAAACTCGCATATTTTCGATGTGACATCAAGGGCTATCCAGCACCATAACCACCGGTGGGTGGTTGTGGTTGATTCTGGAGAAAACTTGGCGGATAGGGAAACACAGGTTTCTTTATATATATATATATTGATTACTAAACTTGCGTAGAGATAGCATGGTTTGTGTTTTTCATCCAATTTATTGATCATAATTTTTTATCTGAATTCTACTTTTTAAACGAGCACATTCGAGTGTTTTATGAAACGGAAAAGGCTTTCGCTAATGGGATAATAAAATGTGAAGCGCTCACCGCACATCCGGGTGCCTTGCAGCTGGCAGAATCAGCTCCGGAGATAAACCGTGAACCGTGAAACAAAGCGCGACCCGCCAGATAACCCCTGGTTTCTTGGCTATCTTCAAATGATCTCTGCATTTGTGTAAAAGACAAGATCTGTCTGTCTTAAGTCTCGAGAACAGTTGAACTTACGTCGATCCGTTTTCCAGCATATTGGACATTCCGCTGGGGTGAGTTCTGACAAAAACGGCGATGTATAAATCATCCAAACATAAATTTGATAATGTGAGGATGTTCTAAGGGTGGAATTGGTGAACGCTGCATTATGTTTTCAATTAAGTCAATTAATATCGGTCATACTGTAATTATTTTGATTATTCTTTTATTTGTTTTTATACCTTTATTTTTAGTTCTTCTTTTATGCTTTAATTTAGCTTGTAAATACTCCTCCCATAAGCTCGAGCTTTGGCTCATATTATGGGGAGTATAAAGTCTGTAAAAATGTTATAATATTGAACCAATTTATTATAAAAAAACATGTATCTACTGTATAAATAAATAATCTCTGTGGTCGCCCTATTAATACTTCCATACAAGTTTTCCATATAAATTACTTTGTCTCTGTGAGACTTCACTGTATGAGAGTAAAAAAATCATTAATTGTTCAATATCAATTTAAAATATCGTTTGTGTAGAGTTTCTTGAGTACCTATTGTCTTATCTGTCAATCGATCATAGAACACGACGTAATTGCATGGGGAGGAGCGATACGACTGCATTTAATCCTTTAATTACAGATATTATTTCCCAGAAAACGAAATCCCTACATGCAGAAATGAAAATTCTCTTCAAGTCCCGAGGGCGCGAGCCATTTATGCATCAAACTATAGAATAGTATGCTGGAAAGTGTGTCAAAATATTAAGGTATCCGAAGAACGAAAAGAAAGAAAGTAGGATTACATTTTGGATTCACTCACTCACCTAAACGAGGTAACATATTATAAGTATTAAGGCAATCAAGATTCCAAGTATCCTGCTATATTTGCATTGAAATAAATAATAAATATTTTGCCGTGTGTCTCCCTGGACGACAATTCGAACCCTAGTAGCTCTGATGATAGACAATGGGAAACTCTGCGAGAGGTCAGCGACACACGGCAGAATAGCCCAGAACATTGTACATACATAGAAGATTTTGACACATTTCTCAATTAAATATAGAAGTAATGGTGTTATTCGGATTCTGAATGGTATCCAACACACAAAGCACATGGCGAGCATTGCACTGACAAGAATACAATTGTTTACACATTTTTGTAATTTATTAAACCCAGCGCAGTAACTAATTTTAAATTTTTTATTTTAATTTGCTTTGACTTACTTCGTCTCCCTATCAAGTAAACCAAAATGAATATTAGTGTATATTATAGATATCTCACAGAGACGAAACTGTATTAATTATGGGAAAGTAGGTATAGAAGTCATTTGGGTGTACACAGGACTTATGACCTGTCTTTTTATGGTTGGCTTAAGTGATCACTTTACACAATTGTAACATTCGCCATTTCCACCCATGATAGAATATACCATGCTTATTCATTTTTTGGAAGTTGTATATATGTTCAAATTGCGTGGAAAGCTTTCATATATGAGTTGTAAGCACCTTTTCCATGCGGCCTGTACAAAGCCATTTTCATTCCCCTAAATCCCTAAAGTATCCTAGTGCAAAATGAATATGTAGATATACAAATACGAATGATTAGCCGACTTAGAAGCGCTTTTTCATTTCGTAAAAAATCCTATTTTTATTTCTCGCGCCTTTTTCTTGAATCCAATATATTTATTAGAAATTGTGTAGTAGAGATATTCATTCCAATTTTGAAAAAATGCATAGGTATACGGAAAATGTGTCAAAATGGCAAATATTTTAATCACAAAACCAACGAGTACCTACATAAAATAAAATAAATAACATATATAACTCATTTTCAATACACTTATTTTAACAGTCAACACTGAAATTTGACTCCATCGTAATATGTATGTTAATTTCACAATTATTTATGATTATTTCCTTATTATAAAACGTAAGTCACGAACGTCGTAAAGTATGTAATAAAATACGTATGTAATATATTAAATAAATCAATAACCAAGGACAGCATCTCAAACGAGCGTATAAATTAATGACGTCATCATTGTTTGCAAAATTTTCCGCGGCATTATAGTCTATGGCAGATTACTATCGGCGTGTCAAACGTTACGCGGGAATATTTTCACGGGTGTCAACACTTCAGCCGAAACTAAAATGGCGCCGGCGCGCGGTGACAGTTCGTGATGTTGATCGGGTTACGTTTTGATTGTATGCAAAGGTTGTTGCCATCGATCGCTGAATATGCTTCGGTCACACCTTCATCCGACACGAGATGGAGCTTGCAGCATGGGAGGGACCAGCGCGGCCGTCCAAGCCGCCGATTGAATGTTGTGCAAGTGTTGAAAGTGGGCTTGTTATCACACGATTCAAAAGATTAAGTACGGCTTAATATGGGTTGCGGACTTACACAGAGACTGCTAAATATGATGTTAGGTTTTCGCAATAGTAGATACATAGTCTCAACAAAAGAGAGATACAATAACTTCGAATAACGTAAGGAGGCGTGTAATGATATAGGTACCTACATTGGGCATCATACGATGAGACAGGAAGATAGGTATTCCTAATACTACTACTGTATACCATATATTTATTTATCTATTCACTTTTTGTATATAATATAAGCATATTACAACAATGGCGGGTTTATTGTCTATTGGCAATTTCTTCTCCTTCAACCAAGAACACACAATTTAGTAGAACAATTGAAGTATATTTCCGGTATACAATGTTTCGGTAACAAAACCAGCTCTATAATGACGAGTAGGAGATGAATGGAGACAAGAAATGGTTTTGGGTAGGTAAGGTAAAATTGCTTCAGTCTGCTTTTGAAGACATTTATGGTTTGTCCGCAGCCCAACCGACTGCAATTTTAATGAGAAATAGAAGATTTCAGTATTATGAATAGGGATGGATAGTGAAGTACTCTTAGCTGAACGAAGCGGAGACCATGATCAGATTGAAAGTTGAATTTAGATTTTAGATACTGAGGTGATTGAGGATTGAAAAGAACATTATAAAATAGAGATAAAACATGAATGGCATTATCGGATTGTAGGCCAATGGAGAATGGAATTTGGAATTTTTTGAGGTTGAAGATGAAATGGATACGTACTTTTAGAAGGCGTTGCATTTTGTTGAGATACTTTATATTTTATGCTGATGTGTGTTACATTAATACCCATATAGCACACATCAGCATAATAAAGCAGGGAAAGGTGTAGGAATTGCGAATTTGTTGTTTTACAGTGAATACATAAGTATATGTACACAGTAGGTACACAGTTATAATACACGTCAATGTATGTACATATATGGGTATATATTTTCAGACCTAGTGCAAATACTTTAGGAACTTATACCATTTAAAAACATAAGTAGAAAATGATCCTCCTCCTCCATCCATCCAACCTCCACATACCTATTGTCAATCATTTCAGAAATAAATGTGTGTTTTAAGTATATAATTTACCTTCACAATACCTCTCAATGGCGATAGAATCGATTTTCACACTTTGAGATAACAAAATCAGTGTTATTATGGTGCAAATCTAAGTTATATAATAGAGATATTCATGAAGAACTTCCGCACGAATATAATGAGATGAAAGCGCTCCATTTCACGCGCCATGCACCTATCGGCAGAACTTCAAAGCTCCGTCAAACGTCATAAGTATCCGCCACAGGACTCCTCCCTCAGTGTCAACGGCGCCATCAGATACCAGGAACGGGCTATAGTGGTGCTCTTGGTGGTGCCATGGTGCCTTGCCATGGTCACCCGCTACGCCTGCCTGCATTTTAAGTAAATCATGTTCACTCTAGGATAAGGATTAATTGAAGATATTTTAATGATTTCAAACACCAAAAATAAATGGCCAGACTGTTTTTACTTTTATTTATAATTTTACCCCATATAATTTAGGGCTCCAAAATGATTTATTACCGTGAAGCAAAGATTCAGGATCCTCACGGGTCAATTAAGCAAATATTATTTTATATATTTGCTTAATTGATTTAATTAAATACGTTTTTATCACATTCATTATTAATTTGCCTAGATTTCATTTTTTCTTTTTGTAAAAGAAAAATGAGATTCTGTACATATGTACGGGGGGTATTGTATTTAATACGTATTTTAGATTTTTATCAATTCATGGAGAACGGTTATCAATGGAAATTCTATTTTGTGTTGTATACCTTGCGTTGGAACATAGCTGGACAGCATGCGCATGCGCATTCTGTCCAGCTATACACGGATCCAGGTTTACAAAACGATACATTTCCAGCCATTTGGAACAGCTGTACTCCAACGCAAGGGTACCTATTCAACACATCATGTGGTTTTTTATGTATACCAATGAAATAGGGATCCAATGTTCGTACATAAGTACATACACGCACACATTTTTTTATATATAACATAATTCACATTGATTATATATATAACTGCAGAGAATAGATAGTAAGAAGGAAGTAAATAACAACTCATAAATGAATTCGAGTAACGCGTGGAAAGATGTTCTTTAATCTATAATAGCATCCTTGTAATATAATATTAATAGAGTTTTTAATGATTTTTGATAAAATTGCATTAAGTTTACTTAATAATTTTTTAAGACACTCTACAAAATGGAAATATTGTATATCGTCTTCTTTGATGACACACTTTTGCTTTTTTATAGACCTCCTCAGGCACGCTTATCAATCATTTTTCATGGTCTTAATAAAAGCATTTTCCTTTTCATGGTGCTAGATTCAAAACCTTCACAGACATCTTATAATTTCAGTTAAATCATACATTTTGTCAATCTCCATTCACGCGAAGTTGCCGTCTTGGTTTTGATCCCGAGTCTCGGGGTTTATCAGAATCATGTCAGGGTCAGGGTGTATCGCTGTTTCTCCGGGTCACCACCCCCAAAAATAATTAAAAGCAGTATTTCTTGTTATTTTGACAACTTTATTGGTGCTCGAGAAATGATTATCGTTAATGTATTCCATTACTCACATGTATGCTTGTATACACATAGAAATATATATATATATAATATATACTAAATATATATATATATATATATATATATATATATATATATATATATATAATGAACATCTGTCCATTTTTATAGTTTCTTTTTAGGACCCTGCGAAAAATATTAGCACCCTTTCCCCTCCCCCTGGCCACCCCACTCCCGTTCCCAATAAAAATGTTAGATATTCCACGATATAGTTGAATACCACTTTTGCTTCGTTGCAGTCTAGGATCCTGAGGAAAAATAATCAATACATGGACATCTCACCTTCTTTCTGCCTCTTCCAAAATATGCATATACAGGGTTATTTGTAAAACATTAATAACCTCACAGGGCTATATACCTCCCTTGATTATGAGTCGAAAATGTTCAAGCTATTGTGACCTAATATCAATAGTTAAGGAGATATGCGACATCAGAGTTCGTATTTTATTTCCAATATTTCCGACTTATTTTTTGTAAAACGTTGGACTGTCATTACAGTAACTCATATCGATTACGAAAAATTCATTCGTTTCAATGCACGTTAAATTAAATGATAAAAACCTTGAAAAAATTCCAATTGGAATATTGTCCAAATGGAATTCGAGGGTTTTTATTTGACTTGTATTAAAGGGAAGGAATTTTTCATATTCGATATAAGTTACTGTAATGATATTCCAATGTTTTACAAAAAATAAGTCGGAAATATTGAAAAAAAAATGCAAATTTTGATGTCGCATATCTCCTTAACTATTGACTATATACATTTTCTACTCATAATCAAGGCAGGAATATAGTCCTGCGAGGTTATTAATGTTTTACAAATAACCCTGTATATTGTTTATGGCCTATGCAAAACAATGAAACACCTTCGACACTAACTAAATCTAAATGACCAGCAACGCCGGACACTAACCGCTAGAAATATTACGAGTAGAAAGCCTTCTGTATGCCAAACAACTTTTTATTTTTATTTTTTAACAAACGGACCGTCAACAGGTCATTGATGCCCCTAATAGATGGCCGTGGAGTGACATTAGAGTACAAAGTATGAACATTTTGAGTATGATATAATTACACTATACACTTTTTACGATAAATTAATAATAAGTAATGAATAATGAATAAATAATGACTCAATGATCAAATAAATTGTTAATAATATTCAGACTAACGTAAATCAATAAATACAATGGTTATCTTTATTTTTTTTTTCAATTGATTCAGCAACATTGTAAATTGATATTTTTAAATATTGATTGTATTATTTGTTATATCTACTCATGGCTTTGAGAAAAATTTAGAACT
This sequence comes from Agrypnia vestita, assembly GCA_016648135.1. Taxonomy (NCBI): domain Eukaryota; kingdom Metazoa; phylum Arthropoda; class Insecta; order Trichoptera; family Phryganeidae; genus Agrypnia; species Agrypnia vestita. The sequence goes on along the minus strand of JADDOH010009242.1, from coordinate 7,560 downwards.
TTCTATTTTACACATAAATAATTTTGGTCTGAAATTGAGTAATTTAGAATCATTGGAAATTAGTAAAGCATGTTATAGTAAACAAAATATTATTAATAATTAATTAAATTTAACTACAAGCCCAATTCTAAAAAAAATCCAATAATTGTGAGTAATCAGCAACTTCGGCAATAATATTGAAAAGTAATTTTTCAAATAATTTAGAAAAACCAGAAACAAAAGACATTTCATTCTGATATTTTGACAGTTATACAAAACCCTGACGATGGAAAGGTTTTTCCGAAACATGTAGGTGTAATTAATAAAAAATATAAGTATATACCTACACATAACACAATCAATATTTGTTATTATTATTTTGCAATGGTTATCTCTCTAGATCTTTAGAAAAACTTGGTTTTTACAATTCGCGGTTACGCCGGATTTAAAACTCATTAATCTACTTTAAAGTTAGAAAAAAAGTTGCTTAATTTTGTTACGTGATTATTTGTACCACAACTCCATTATACACCGGCAGTCTCGGGATTTGATAGTTTTTTTGTCGGCACTTAGTTGTTTCAGCACCAATCAGCTCATTTCCTGCGGTCGCTTTCCTTTCCATCTTCAGCCGTCCATTGTATTTAACAAAATTTATACTAACCACCTTCGTAATCTTACATGTATGTGAGGAATAGGTTAGTAATACAAACGAAACACAAATTTCATTTAAAAAATTCCCTGGCGTGATAAAGGGTCCTGATTACGTAAATGATGTCAAATTTTGGCGCAAGCAAGTTTAAAAGCAGTTATTTTAAGTTTATCTCCAGTTGTTTTTTTAGCTGTGAATCCTAAAGATATTATGGACGTTACACGAAGTTACGAGGACAGACAGACAAACAACGATATGTTTGTTATGTTTGAAAAAGTGCATTGATTTGAAGAAGTTTAACACATTAGTTACCAGGGTCATTGGATTGAATTTGGAGTATTAAGGATATTAGAATTGAATTTAAGTATATTTTAGTTTTATAGTATTTAATATAGAATAGAAATTTATGTATTTTAGCGTACATAATACATTTTAATTTGGAGTATTTAAGCATATGGCGTATTTTAACTAACTAACCATCACGCATTCCCCGAAGGGTTGGGCAGAGAGGATATAACGCCATATTCTTCTATCTTGGCACATCATTTTTGCTTCGGCTACATTCGTACATCTTCTCGCGCATACTCTACGGTTGTTGAGGCTTTTAACAGGGTCATCCTCCAATATTTGTTGTATCTGATCACGCCATGTCTTTCGCGCACGCCCTCTGTCCCTGCTGCCTTCAACGTTCGCCTCTTATATTTTTTTTAACCATTCTTTCTTCGTTCGTACCTTCCACGTAACCAAACCGTCTCAGCGATCCATTCTTCATTCTATCTATTTTTTATAATATAAAAATTGGATTTGGGGTATTGATTATGTTGATTTGAGGCATTTTAGTGTATTAGAATCATCGCACTGAATTTGGAGTATAGTCGCTCGCTTGCAATCATTTTGTCGCGTTGAATTTGTGATATTCCCCAATTCTCACCACTTTTTGTTGCGCTCGTGGCCGAGTGAGTAGTAGTGATGACTGCGACAATGCTACAGCCAAAACTATTTCCAGCACTCCGTTGGTTATAGACTTCAACACACCCGTCCATCTAATCGGTGTTCTTCCACGGGGACGGCTTGCCTCGACTTTATCTTGCACCACCAGCCTCTCCATTGCATCCGTATACATCTTTTCATTTAAGAAAGATAATCGAATTAGTGTGTGTAAGCCGTGCGTACGAGGCACATTGTTTCGTTGTGTTGGTGTTTACACCACTAAACACAGGCACAACGAAACAATGTGCGCCGTACGCACGGCTTACACATACTAATCCGATTGCCTTTCCCAAATGGAAAGACCTATGCATCTTGTGACAGGTCTGAAGCAGTTCTGAGAGTGCATTTTGCATTAATCAGATCTACCTATCTACCTAGCAACTTTTACCACCACAAACAACATCACCAGCAAATAACGCACCCTCGCTCAACGAGAGCATAGGCAAACTGTCACTATCTCTTACCAAATATTACCAAAACCTTCACACAAAGATTTTACCTCTTTCAAGCGCCAACAATATTCAATAGGATAAATTCAAATCCGAAAAGTTATAGCCATAGCCTTGCACATTCTTTGAAAAAAATTAAGCTCTGGCTCGACAAAAAGAGAAGAAATCATGCACAAAAACTCTTAAAATTCAGAGATAAAAAGAAAATTCTGCAATACTACTGACGAATATGTATGTTATTTTATTTTATTTTTGTTTGAATCGGCGAAGCACTGTCAGCTATAATAGTGTAAAATACTATTGGAATAGATAGGGCACAAAATAATAATAATAATGTTTAATTTTCTGCCAAGAACCTCAGTTTCTATGAGATTATAATTTTTTAGAACACTAAAATACCAATATAAACTAATTATGTTAAAAAGAATATAATTTGCATTGTGGTAAACGTTCCTCAATGTTTATTTCTTGAAAAATGGGGAGGTTTGTTCTATGAGCTGTCTACGGGAAACGCTGCCAGCACCACATTTCACTTATTGTCTATGTGTCCTTGTCTTAGATCCATAAAGAAAGATTGGAAAGACCTGATGATGTTTTGTGTCTTGCCAAATTTTTTTCAGATTGTCCAGCGGTCGGGTTTTGACATTCCTCCTATGTTATTTAAATAATATAAATGCTTGTAATAGATGAAATAATTAATGAATGTAGCGTGCTCGTTTCCTACAAAAAAAAAACACGTTCGTAGACGAATGATTTATCTGCGTTAACTTAAAATGTTCCAAGACTGTGGCGCGTCTATGATTAAAAACAAACGCGTAACAAATCCCGTCCATGATTCGAAGCAATAAAATCAATTTGACATTTGACTTCTATGAAAGTTGTTTCGCATAAATGTAAAGATTTATTTCTTTGACTTCCCGCCCAAGCGAGCCGCCGAAAATCCGGCGCCAATTAAATTAAAATCATAAGTCTGCTGGGCTTTTTGCCGCGTTTTTTGCCAGCACCGGATAAACTTAATCGGAGCATTAAAACATTAAAGAATACGCGGCGGACAGGGGCGGACTCAGGGTGGCCTGGGATCCAGCTTAACAGACTTAGCACAAACCACTCTCTAATCTGAATAACCCTCTATAATCCACACCACCTTACTAGCTAACGTTTTTGTGCTGTCTGTTTAACCCAAAAGGGAGTTTTCTTTTCCTATACCCTCAATGTCCAGACTCCAGACCTGTTTGCTCCTTACATTCTGTGTTTTCCTTTGTGCCTTTATACTGTTATTATACACTTAGTGTTTTGTATATGCTTATAGATTGTGTTAATGGTGGTTTATGAATATTTTTAAAAATAATAAAGAAGTGAACTGACGAGACAATGAGGGCAAAATTTTGGATGGCAGCCGTGCGGCCCAATTCTGCTTTGCAGTGCTGGGTTGCACGGTTGCCTTTAGCATTAAAAATGCCAACCTGGCGGCGAATGAGTAGGACCGATAAAGGAGCTTTTGCTTATAAAACGGTCCTGGGTAAGCGGTGGGTCTGCCCTCATTGTCTTACTAGCTAACGTTTCAAATCCCGTTGCTTGCAATGATGAACTCCGGGTTATCATTTTTTTCCAATTCCTTAGAGTCTTCGATAGTCTCTACGATAGACGATAGACTGGATATTCTACTACTAAAAGTTCATCAGCGCTTTCATTTTGTTGTTATAAACAATATATTATAAGTTTTTAATAATAATGCATGAATTTAAAGGGTAAAAAATTACAATAAAAAAACCTCAGGACATTTTACTACAATTTAAAAATAGTGTAGGCAGGAAGACTTAGTCTACAGTATTGCTCATATATTATCAAAATAAATATACATGAAGTAACCTAAATGCCCACAATTTGGCAATATCTCCCGTGCAAATACGTTCGCCTTGTTTTAAACATATTATGAGCTTGTTAATTTTGAAACAATTAAAAAAGGTAAAATTAAATACTCTTCAAAAGTATATTGTCACTATTTATTTATAATGATTTGAACATTTTCGATGTTAACGCATCATCTTCAGCAATGTTATTACTAAAACTAAACTTAAGACTAAAGGACGGCGTAAGGAGTGGGGTGTAATATATATATTTTTTACAATTGTAAAATAAACATTTCTAAAAAAGAAATAAACTAGATATTTTAGAAAACCTAGCTATTAATAGTAGGTAACAAAGATGTAATCAATTTTCAAACATCTTCTATTACGTCTCATCATCTGCGCCTAATAACCCACCAAACTCTAATCTCCACCCCACTCCTCGCTCCGTCCTTTAGTCTTAAGTTTAGTATTAGTAACATTACTGGAGATGACGCGTTAGCATCGAAAACGTTCTAATCGCTATAAATAAATGGTGAAAGTTAATAAAGTTATCATTTTTTAAAGTGGCCTTTTACAAAGTTACACAAAAAAAAAATACCTAGTCTCACAATGAATGGATGGACACCCAAGCTTGGAAAAATTTAAACGAAGACAGTGGAGCAAAGACATATTCGGACGATAGTCGAATGGTTGTGTGCGCCCGCGCAGTTTTGCAATACTGTTTGATTAAAGGCTTGTAATTATTCAAACGTAATATTTCACAGTCGCCGCGATGTTTCATAAATCCACTCGGCTAAACCCACTTTCGATAGGTTTGATTGACGCGCGGTGCGGCCGATTAAAACCGCAGGTCCAGGATTAAGATTCGAGCCGTTGACATCGCAGACTCTCCGCTGACTGGTCGCCTCAGAAGCTGGAGCCAACAAGCCGGCAGATGACTAATCCTCCGACCCATGTACGCGATTAAACTAACTTGTCAGCGTTGATTGGTGTTAAATATAGAGGTATAGAGTAAGATCTACAACTAATATAACTAACATAGTTAGAAAGGATAATACGCCACACTCTTCTGTCCTGGCGCACAAATTTTGGACTCGCCCATTTTCACATATTTTCTCACGCTCTTCGGTTGTTTGCCAAACTACAATATTTGATTTATATGGTCATGTCAGGTATTTTGCGGACGCTCTCTATTCGTGCTGCCTTCAACACTCGCCTTATATATTTGCTTTACCATCCTTTTCTCGCTCATCCATCTTTAATCATGTAATCAATATGAGCGCTTCAATTCCTTTCGATCCACTGCATGATGAACCTCTCATAGTATCATAATTGGTTATATTCCTGAAAAAAATAAAGCAGATCGGTACAGACGATCACCAATATATTACTCCGATAAAACTGTTAACTGACCTACCGTACACCTTGCTGAGTGCTCGCCAGTTAATTAAAGAGAGCGAGAGATAGCTGGTGCTCACTCTTTTTATAGTGGTGCCATTTCTATAGAGGTGTCCTGCCTGAATACACCACATAATTTGTTGTCTTTTAAAAGAGTAGAAGTTATAAATAAAGGCAACTGAAAGGAAAAAAGTGATACAATAAAAAAATAGCTATTGCGTATTGCAGCCGACGGAAATTGGATATTCAATTCATTCAATTTATTAATTTGATAATATGTACATTATAAGCTAAGTATTCAAGGCATACATATTATGAAAGTATATATGTCAAAATAATAATATTTAATTAATTAATAAAAAATAACATAAAATCTGGTCAAAGGTGTAGGAGAATCCTGCTTCGGAAAATCCCTTCAAACACATGTAATATATCAATACCCAAAGCAATATTGTTCAGCATATCGATGGCTCTTCCAACAGCCATAACCATCGGCAGATTGGTCCTGTATATTGAAATGTGAAACAATCTATACTGACGATGTCTAAGGTAATTAATTATCAGGAACCTACAAACTAATGCTCCGCATAATTTCACGATTATCGATCGCACCGCGCAATAATCGATAAAAATGTGTAATTAAATACACATTCCTTCTAGTCTCTAAACTATTGTAGCCAAGCATACCCTGGAGAAACTCGGTTGGGTAGAGCCAAGGATAATGCCCGTACTCTCTCATGTAGAGATATCTCAGAAACTTCTTTTGGAGTTTTTCCGCCATAAGACAGTACTTGTTCTCATGTGGCTTTTCAAGTCTACCTCGCACCAAGGAGTTGTAAAGAGTTCTCAGTACGCGGGTATTCTCGAAAACCCTGGCAGTACGCGGAACAAATCCTAACATTCTCAAAGCATTACCACTGATAGTCTCTATATAATCGTGAAATGTTAGGTTGCTCACAAATCTAACACCCAGATCTTTAAAATTCGGCGTACTTGTCAGATTTTGATAAATAAATGAATGACCCAAAAGGTACTTCTTATAATACAACTAGTGGAGACTATTCATTGATCGGGCAGCCGACTGGTGGCCCGTCAACTAGATTTTTGGGTGGCATGAAAAAATCGAGCAAAAACACAGGCGATTATGCAAATCCGCAATGGATTAATTTCTCTCTAATGAGCAGGTTACTCCGAGACGACGGGAAGGTTTTTTCAGACTTACGGCGTTTCACGATGTAACGTGATACGCGAACTGTCGCTGTCCTATTCGATGTTTGCTCAGATACAGAACTGTCGGGTACTCTTTAAAATGCTTCCATGGGCGAACTGCTTGCGTCAATTGTATCTCGGTACTAGTCGTGGAATTGGTGTTTCCAGTCTTTGTTTGAACTTAGCATACTACTGTGATAATTATATGGTGAAGTACCACTTTCCTTTGAAAAGCAAAAATCTGCTTCCGATTATAAGATAGCGAATAGAACTTCGTAGTCTTCTTAAATACACAAGAAGTGCTTCTTGAGATCCACTAACACTAGTTGTCAAACTAATCGACATTGGTGCAACACTAATCGGAAGACTTAATTAAGTGTATATATAGAATAATCACCCAGAGACCGCGAGAAAACTGTATTTTCTATATGGGAAAAGCTAGGGATTGATAGCGCATAGTCAGTATTTGGGTGTGTACATAGACTTACTTTGACCATATCTTTATGGTGGCTTAAGTGGATCGACTACTTGACACAATAATTTGTAAGTTAGTTCGCCCCCAGGATTTTTCCCACCCATGGACTAGAATATACCACTGCATTTATTCATTTTTTCGCGGCGAGTAATGTATATTAGTGCGTTCAACATGCTATGTTTGCATCTTTCGGTGTGCGAGAAAGCTTCAGCAAATTAATAATGAGTTCATACGTAAAGCGCTTTTCACCAAATGCCGAGACCTGAGCCAAAAGAGACATGGTTTACACTTCCCCTAAAAAGATCCTCATCAGAATGTCGCTACAGGTGAGGTAGAAAATCTACATTGATTTTTTACGGAATTTGAGAGCAAGATACTTTATTGTGTGTAATGAAATTCATCCGAATACTTGCATTACACTAGAATACGCCAGGAAATATTATTTCCAATTTTTGTTAAATTCCTTTTTACCAGTATTTACAATTCAGAATATTTTGAGTTTGTTCAAATCTTTCAGAACAGTGCTGGATTTTATGTCACAGAGACATTATTAATCAATTA
>JADDOH010009241.1:0-25546 GCA_016648135.1 Agrypnia vestita | reverse complement strand
TTCCGCGCAATTCGAAATGTTTTTTGGGTCGCAATTTCAAATAAACGAGGTTTTACTGTAGTAAATTGAATATTATTAAAAACAAGGTCCTTTTTGCAAATAATTATTGTTTTCCAGACGTCGCGGAAATATATCGCCCTCTGAGGTTATGATGATAGCCGCGTATCTGTTTATGTTAATGAGTTTATCGAAAAGTAAGAGGAGAAAAAAGAGGAGAATGCGAAATTATTTACTGCAAAGAGAAAAAAGGACGGACATTCTATGCGATCTTCGATCGATACAGCTCGATGAGTTCGAGAACGATTTCGTTTCCCCGCATTGTCATCTTGACAGATACAGCGCATGCGTATTCACTTGTAAACATACCACGTGGTACTGACGCTCCGCGGAATGTTGCAGTGAGTACGCTCGGGTACCGTGCGCATGGCAACGTTGCCACGGCACGTAGAAATGCCGCGCTATGTTGTGCGCGAGGTCGCGGAACAGTGCACGACGTTGCAACGTCACGTAGACTCTATGCCGCGCGTGCTGTTGAGGGACAATTTGTCCCCTAGTGAATACATGGCTTTAAATGAAATAATCTGGTTGTACTGCAATGATGAATCAGTAAATAGGACCCCTCGTCTGCACCATCGTTCCGCACCTCTGACTGCGATGTCAAGTAAAATATGGCATTTAAAAAGGGGTTCAATATTCATCATTACGAAAATCGTGTTATTGATATTTCAAGAACAATAAAAAAACAATTTAACCCATCTCCCTGTTCTGAAATAGAAAAATAAAAAATTCTGAAATATTCGTGTACATTATGCAGGAGGCATTAACAAAGCGTGAACTTACAATAAAAAATTTCTGATTATCTTTCGATCAAGAATGTAATAAAATGAATAATACCATGTACAATGGCGTCACATAAAAGACAAAAAATACATTTTTTCTGTGAGGTATTGGTAGCTTATGTTTTATTTCAAATCAGTGTCCAATGATAAGTAAAGAATATTGACTTTTTCAATATGTGTTGTGTAATTCATGCACTGAATATATATACAGGGTTATTTGGAAAACATTGATAACCTCGCAGGATTATATTTTTGCCTTGATTATGAGTCGAAAATGTACAAGCGATCATGATCTAATATATCAATAGTTATGGAGATATGCGACATCAAAGTTTGCATTTTTTTTTCAATATATCTGAGTTATTTTTTGTGGAACGTTGGACAATCATTAGATTAACTTACATAGAATATGAAAAATTCATTCTCTTTAATATAAATCACTGCAACAAATTAATTTTTCGTAACCAATATAAGTACTGTAATGATAGTTCAATGTTTTGTAAAAAATAAGTCAGAAATATTAAGAAAAAAAAAGCAAACTTTGATATTGCATAACTCCATAACCATTGCTGCTTGAGAATTTTCGAATCATAATCAAGGTAAAAATACAGTCCCGTGAGGTAATTTAATCTTTTCCAAATAACCTTGTTTGTGATTCGAAAAATAAATATTTAAAAAGTTGTAAATGAAACTAAATAAATTAAATAGGGATCTTGGCGGGGAATTGGGCCCCTGTCACCAATGTAAGAGAACACTCACCTTTACGCTGTCGAGAAATCAATGAGATTTAATAAAAGCAATTTAAAGGCATCTTAAGCTCTTACGATGATCAACAGGGAGTATTTTTTCATATGTACCATTTTGTATAGAATATATAAATAAAAACCTATAAAAGTAAAATTCTGTGCATAAAATTCTAGTTTGTAGGATGCTAACATAGCATGTTAAGCGAGCAGGTAATTGAGCATGAAAGTGGGCAGCGCGTAAACACGTCACTCGCGCTGCCATTCGTTGGCAGTTTTTTGTACAGAAGTCAAAGGACCAGCAGCGCGAGTGAGTGCTTACATTATGCTCTCTCGCTCAGTTGCCGCTGAGTAAACGAGGGAAGAGGAAATTGTATTCTATATATATTGCGCGTGCGTGTACTTTGTTTGATTGATGATTGGCGCTTAATATCTTCTATGTATTATTGATCTTTTTGCTGATTTTTTTAAGTCGGTATATGATAATTCTGCACAGGGATCATATTCGTCTGTTCAACCACAATTATTCGATGCTATAAACCTTCCTAATGTAGTTCTTAGCCAATCAGAAGTAGAAAAAGGGTTGGTATCGTTGGATGAAAACAAAACACAGGGACCTGATAAGGTACCAACCATCTTCCTAAAAAATTGTTATAAAGAATTATCATTTATTTTGTGTAAAATCTTTAACTTGTCTTTACAAAATGGAACTTTTCCAGAGATTTGGAAAACGAGTTATATTATTCCAGTCTTTAAAAAGGGCAACCACTCGGATATTAAGAATTATCGACCTATTTGTATCCAATCTGCAATACCAAAACTATTTGAACTTTTATTGCTAAATAAAATAAAAGAATTATAATATAATACATCATATTTTTTATAGGATTATTATAATAATAATAATCCTATAAGAAATATGATGTATTTATAGATTTATAGATTTATGAAATTATGGATTCTGTGTTTAAGTTTAGTTGTAGAGCTCTTTTTATATTTCTGTTATTATGTCATTTTATATTTCTTTATATGACTTTTTTTATTTTCTTTTTATATTTCTCATTACCGACATGTATTACCCAATGTTTATGTAAATGCTCTGATGGGCGTATATATACTGAAATAAAAAAAAAAAAAAAAAAAAAAACTATATATATATATATAGAGATATATATAAATATATATATATAATTATATATATAGATATACATAAACTCCAGAAGCAGAACCTTGCAATTGCAAGGTGCTATGTGCTCTATTGCCCGAGGTCGATTACGAAGTAAGTATGAAGCGGAAATGTTAACTCCCACTGACTTCAAAGCTGCCACGCGAATATTTTGGGGAGTAAATGCAGCAGAACGAGAAGCAGTGGCTATGAATGAATATTATACCCACCTTAATCTTAGAGTAGTGGGCACTTCTTATACCTAGTTTATAAAAAGTTTAATTTTCATGTAGTTGTTTCGGGCTTCATGTAATAGTTTCACGTAATAGTTGTTCATGTAATAGTTTCATCAATAGTTGTTTCGGGCTAGCGCAAAACAAATGCACACATTTCCCCCTAAAACCCCATTTTAAATTATAACTAAAACTCAATCCGAGCAACGATGGTTACGGAGTGTTAGTCTTAAGAAAATAATATTTTGTAAAAATAAACTGCTTAAAAAAATTATAAACGTAACAATTGTACACTAATTTGATATCTGTACATTTGCCAAGTAAGTACATCAGATTATGTTGTTCTTCAAATTATCGCTTTGGTGCTATGTCTAATTGTCAACATACCTACAGCCGATTAAAATAAATAATAATCTCCCGGAGAGAACGTAATTAGCTCCCAGTCGGCAATATATTCCCGGCTCGAGGCGCGGAAACTCTCCCGGCATCGCACATCATTGTTTGATAATTCTGGAGCAGCTCTTCCCGGAATCTTGGCAGAGCTTCTTTTCAATCAGGGAGCGGGAAAATAAGCAATACGTGGCGCAGCAGGTAAAGTAGGAGGCTTTTCATCTCGGTAAATGCAGAAAAAAACATTGGATGTGCGGCAGGCTCCGAAGCGTAAGGAATACTTACGGGTCCTGATGTAAGAGCGTCGGGCATGTTTCTGTTCCTTTGTTCCAGCTCGTATTCTCCGGAGAGCTCCCGCTGCGCACATCGGAGTGGGAAGATTCAGGTCACAATTCGAAACACAAATCCCGCCTGAGAACACACGCTCTATATCACGATCATTTTTATCACGCTTTTCAATTTATACATGTGAGGGAAATATTTGTATTCTGCAATAAGAATTGAACGACCGCAGCTTTCTGTTTCCCGGAAATATTTTTTATTTTAAAGAAAACATTTCCATGCTGCCCTCTTGAATATTCTTCTTCACTTTTCTCGGCATCCCTCAGATGAACCACCAGCCAGTTCAGAGAAGTGCCTGTTGCTATTTTAATGTGGTTGGTTCAACTGGTGGGGATCTTTTTGGTTGTGTGCCACCCACTATTAAAATCTTATCCGAGATATTCTCTCTTCTCGAAAACAAAAAAGTCCAAAATATTGAAGAATAAATCGTTGAATATTATTGTTATTCCTTAACCAGTTGGTGTGATAAATCGCACAGGACAGAAAAGAGGAGTCGTGGATACTGAATGTGGTATGAGCCTTAGAGTATATACAATCTATATACTCTAATTGTATATAATTAATAACTAAATAAGGTATGAGCCATATTCATCGATAGATCCCAAATGGACCTCTTACACAACCATATTGAGGTAATAGTAATACTTTTTAATAAATTAAGAGTTGTTTCTTTACAGAGTGGCAGTGCATGATTAACACAATGATTTATACACAACGTTTTATTCCACTAATTTGAGTTATATAAGCCTGAGCGCTTTCGATGGACACAACCATCATCTTAGTTCTAATATTGCCTCTGAAGATGATGGTTGTGTTCATCGAAAGCGCTTAGGCTTATATAACTAAATTAGTGGAATAAAACGTTGTGTAATAATTTTTACCTACAATCAAAAAATTGATTTTCAAAACAATCGTCAAAAAAGTGGAAAAACGTTGGTTTTTCACATCTTTGAGATTTTTTATACATTTCTAGAGTTCGCAAGAATGTTCCCTCACTTCCAGACTGTTCTAGACGTTTCCTTTTAGATAATTCCTGAGTGTTGTAGGGCGTTCCAGAGGGTTATATAGTTTTGTTGTCGTCGACATATTACGAGGGATTCCGATCGTGCATAATTTCTCCGAATTGAGTGAGAACAATAAGTTTGACTTTTATTTAAACATTTATTTGGAAATAAAATCGAAATTAAATATTTATCTGGCAGAATATTATTAAATATTAAAATCTAAATAATATGTTAATTATTGTGAAAGAAATATTATGAGATATATTTTTTATTTCAACTTCTTTTCAAAATTTAAGCTTAGGAATAAGTCATGTTTCTTGTTCTCAGCGCGCCATTGGTCACGTTACCGGGTTAGATGATATAGTTGTGGAAAGGAAATAGTATCAAGGAAGGCAAAATCCTGCTCAAATAAATAATTTTGTTCATAAGTAAATTTTTTTGAAAATAAATAAAGTATTTTTTTCTCTTAATTTTTAATTACTTTTTCGGAGGATTTCTCCCGCAGCGCAATGATAAAAATAAACAGATGAAATTGCTCGCTCTCTGTTATCTTTTGTTCAATCAACTGTTCGTGTAATTTACTGCTCAAGCTTTCAAATAAATCACTTGTATTTAGAAGACCGGCAAAAATAGCGAAAGTACCGTCTAATACCGATAATGTCTAATACTTGCGGCTTCCTTGTCTATATAAGGGCACTTCCGCAATACTTCATTCAAAGGAATATTATAAATGACAAATTTTATAATTTGAATGCATAAAATCATATTTGTGGCAAAAGCACAATCAGACATGATACGTTTTTTATTATTTAAAACATAAACAGAATTGCAGAGCGAAATAAAAATATTACAATCAGAGTTCAACAAAAATACGAAGCATATCAAAAAATATGGTGAATGAATGTTTATAGCAGCAACTGCTGGTGCTACATTGATGTGAAGTATCGATCCCGGTAGTCTGTTACTTTGATAATAATAGTGACAAGTAAGAACAAGTTGCAACCTATTAGACCACTTCCAGAGCCCGGAGAGTAATGTCATGTTTACGGTGTTTGTCGTGCATCATTCATATTTAACAACGTGTGTTTTATTTCAAGTGGCAAAAGAGTACCAAAGAAGCTTATAAAATGTTAAAATAAGTGTATGGCGATAATGTAATTTCCATGAATACTGTTTACAAGTGATGTGAGTGATTTAAAGGCGAAAATGAGTCTGTTCAAGACGAGCAAAGGTTGGGACGTCCTTCGACCTTCAGAAACAGAGGAAAGCGTGCAAGAATTCTCAAAAATGATTCCTTAAAACTAGCGATTGACTATTCGAAAGTTTGCCGAAGAACTGAACATCTCGTACAGGTCCGTGCAAAGCATTTAAATTAACAATTTGCAATGCGCCACATTGTCACGCGACATCTTGCTTTTGATCCGCGAGTTATTGGCCGAAAAAAAATACTATCTGTTTAAATCCGCCTTAATCCTCGGATTTAGCACCATGCGATTTCTTCACCATGAGTCTTCGCAAAAATAAAAACCGTGATTAATGGACAATTTTTAACACCATTTTTGACATTGAGAAGATACGACAGAGCAGCTGAAGGCCCTTTCGAATGAAGCCTTCTAGAAATGCTTCCGATTATGGAACCACCGACCGTTGGGATAAGTGCATCGCCAGCCAAGGAGAGTACTTTGAAGGAGATATGGTCAAATTTGTCCTAAATTTATTTAATTTTTTTGTAATTACAATTTATTTAACGTATTTTTTGATAACACTTCGTACGCATTTATAACAAATAATATAAGTTATTCATTTAAAAAATATTTATTGCACTTGTACTTTATGGCGGAGATAAATTTGCTAGATCATTGTACCGCATTTAATTTTTATTTTAAATTTTCTTCTTAATAGAAACTCAATTGTAAACTGTCGTCCGAATCTTCTCCTAAATATATTATTGAAGTATTCCCTTTTCTACGTGGTCAACCTGGGGCCATGCTTGTGATTATAAGAAGACTAGCTGTGCCCGCGCGGCTTCGCACGCGTAGATTTTTAGAACACTGTTTGGATCGTCATAGAACTTTCGCGAACCTTCTAGAACATTCTCCTTCAAGAAATTTCTTCGAATGTACAGGAAACTTCTAGACACACTGACGCCACTCAGTTTAAAACCTTATAGAACTTTCTGGAATTGTCTAGAACCTTCTCCTTCCAGAAATTTCTAGAGCAGGTTTTTCCGGAACTTTCTAGACTCACCGACACAGTCGGCGCGCCTATTTTGAAACAATATGAAGCATTTGCGGCCTTCTCATAACAAAAAATGTGCTAGAAAGCACATTTTCGCCACCCACTCCCACCCACGCACAGCCACCCCCACCAAACTCGCATATTTTCGATGTGACACCAAGGGCTATCCACCACCATAACCACCAGTGGGTGGTTGTGTCTGGTTGTGGCGGATAGGGAAACACGGGTTCCTTTTTGTATATATATATATTGATTGAGTTTTTCCTGTTCTTTTCTTTAACTTCACTGCTGCTGTGTTGTTGATTGATAACTTCATTCTCGGTTGTTTCTAAATCATCACGACTATTAGTTTTCTTTTCAATATCATATAAAATTAAATTCACAATAAGTAAAAAACGCATAGGAAAAATGTAAAAAAAAAGAGTATAAGAATTGCGTTCCTGCTAATACGAAAAACAAAATTTGATATTTTAAAATTCATAATGCGTATTTTTCCTGTACTAAACAACGTAACAGCAAGGTTCACAAAACGAATAGTTTTAGTTTTTATTAAAAAAGTTGTTTGATTTAAATTTTGAAGTATGTCAGAAAATTATTTAAGAAGTGATGTCACGACATGAAAAAACGTGATACGTGTATAACATGAGTGTTATTTCTTACCCTTAATTGGGTCTTTGCACGAATCATATGCAGAATAGTAACGATTTATCATTAGACTTATATTATCTTACACGTTTTCCTTACTTAGAATATTAGATATATAAATAAAGTTACTTATATACATGCACACCTAACGATTCTGACAATCTTATAATTGCAGTTTGTTCCGAATCTCCAAACGTCGTGAAAATATATACTTTCTGTAGAATATGCCTAATAAAATTGTCTACTAGACTGTATACTCCAACGACAAAAATCCGAGTATGATCATACATACCTACATATGTAATGTATTTTCACTGATTTTTTTATTATGAAGATGCAATTTCAGAAAACAATTTGTACGATATTTTATGTGTGTACGATTACTAGATTTACCCGTAATGAACCTACGGGATTATTATTTAATTAAGATTAAATTATAGAAGTCTCACAGAGACGAAGCTATTTATATTAAAAAAAAATTAATTAAGTTATATGAGTCAATTAGAAATATATATAGAAAAATCAAATCTACCGATAATGCCCTTAGAATTGTAGAGAATATTACCCACAAAGTAATTCAAGAAACGTCATTCGCGTGATCACATATGAATTATGAAATTTATTGATATATTAAAAAAATAAAGTAAAGTAACATCTGTACCAAAGTAAGTTATTTTTTTGTGGAATAAGGTCCTTGATGTACAATATTTCTTCCGGTCCACCAACCGTCGTCAAATTGAACCATCCACTTTTTCCGGCTTTTTGTCACCAGCTTATATTTTTTGGTTACGCCATAAGGCGATAAATTTGTCGAAGGCTGTTTCGCCGCAGGCTGGAGTGGTGTGCGTGCGCCCGATATTGGGCGGCCATGATTTATGGGACGCACCGGGCGCGTCGGACGCACCGGGAGCGTCGGCGCGCACCGCGAGCGGGCGGGGGGCGTCTCGCAAACAACGCGTTTGTTTTTCGAAGAATAAAATTCTAAATTTTGGCTGACACGACGGGCGGAGATTTTTAAAATCGACGAGTGTTGAATTATGATATCAAGCAAGTTGCCTTTAGTTAGCCAGGGGACCGTGCACACCGGTTAAAACCAAAACTGTTGAATAAGTAAAAGTGTCCTATGGGTTTTCCGATAGGTATTGGTATTCAAGTAATAATTAATCCTACAGATGTAAAACCCTTAAGTTTCCTCCTGTCCGCGATTCGTAAATGAAATTATATATCCACAATATTTTAAACAAAAACTGTCTAAGAATTTATAAAAATAAATTTTAAAATCAAATAGTGTGGAACATCTTTGACACAAATAAGTAGGTAGGTATCTTACAAGCATATATTTTTACCATCATAGCGTGTAATTCTCAGAAAAATAACATTTTTAAGTACAAATATAAATTAAAGTACAAAAATAATTTAGCCATTGTATTTTTTAAATAAACTAAAACTTAAAACTGTTATTTCCCGCCATCATTAGCGGGCTATCTTAATATATTAATTTCGTTGTCTGTCTGTCTGTCGGTTCGTAAATTCGTAACTTGCTGGAATTAAAACTTAAGATAATTATAGTATGACACGTGATGGTTCAGGTAACTGTGACACGCTCACAAAATTACCTTGATTTTTCAAGGGTGTACGGCTAGTATTTTATCTACTGGCTGTTACCCGTCAAAGATGACGGTAGTGTTACATGTGGGTACATAAGAAATAAATATTTATTTATTTTATTAAAAAAAAATTATTTCGTAAGGAAATTTGGAAAAAAATATTTCGAAAATTTGTAATTTTTTTTTCAGACAACGAAATTACTATAGTTGGAATTACGAAATTACTATAGTTGGGATTGTAGTTACCTACCAATGACATGTTATGTTACGATGCATTCTGTACCACAATGCATGCGTAAGTGGCAACATCCAGCAATAAAATACTAAACATACTCATTTTCAGAATGTAAAAATATTTTTATTATAGAAATGATTTATTTTTAATATAACAACATATGCATTTAAAAGGTGAATTACTGTACACTGTACAATTTATTCAAACGAATTTTTAAAATATTACTAGCCGTGAATCCGTGAAAAATCATGGGACATAATACAACCCTTGCGTGTAACATGAGCCACGCGCTGATTGACATGTCACACACGGGCGCCCGGACCTCATTATGGACTAGTCATCATCAGTGTAGTTGTTGTAATTTCAGGATAATTCCAGTGAGTTATGGACAGACAGTTATTGGAACAGTGGGTAACATGAGTAATAATTATAATATATGAATACACAAATTGAAGAATTTAGCATATCATAACATATGAACAAACAAACTCACATTATTTATAATATTGATGGATTCGACGATAACATTGTCGAGATTATTCGGGACGATCATTAAAATGGATGGAAATTATAAACTATGTTATCTTTATTTGAGTTCTGAAGGAGAGATAACATATTTTATGTTTTCCATTCATAATAATGATCAAGGGATAATTTGATTAGTAATAATTGAACAGGCAAATGCTTTATTTAAAATAATTCAAGGTAAATTTATTTTTTCGTTTGGAATTATCACAAACATAATAATTTAAATCAGTCTGTCCATCTGTCCGTCCGTCCGTCCAAACTTCATGTAACGTCCGTAATTTCGTTCGAATTCACGGTTAAAAAACAAATTAAACGGCTGAACGTAGGCCGCGAACCACTGCCGCGCGAATGCTAGCGCAGGACACTATCGGTATTGCCACCATTGCATACCTGCGACCCGCCAAAAAGATCCTATAAATAGGGCTTAGCAAAGACGCGAACCATTGTTTCATCATTTTTGACGGGCAACAACTAGTTTAGTTATAACACTCGAAAATGTATTGAGCTGGGTCTGGATTATTTTCTATTCTGTGGTCTGGATCATATTATATAGGTTGCCATTTTTATTTAAATAAATCCGTTTGAATTGAAATGCCTTATCCGTACCTAATTGCTGAAACCATTAGTTCTGACTTCTTTAATCAGAGTTGAATAAATGTATTTTGCAGGCCTTAATTGCTTCAACCATTAATTTATGTTACTCGGACCCTTTCCAATATTGGCAGAGCTGACGCCGTGACCTCAAATATTATACTTTAACCCCTCTAAATAATAATAGTATTTTATCGTGTTATTTAATATATATTAATGACAAGGTTTAAAAGGGATGCTAAATTCAAGCATTCTAAATGAAAATCCTTTTTCATTTTGCATCGAGATTTAAAATGTTTTTAATCAATAGACTCTTTTTTCAGAGATAATCTTTTTCAAGATGTATATATGCATATGTATAACGTCGAGGTAAATGTCACAAGATTTAAAAATCAAACTACCTACAACACTTATACAATCGATATATGATAAAAAAAGGCTTGCTATAAAATATTTCGAGTTTGTCTAAATTTATGTAACACGGTACTGGATTTTATCCCAGGGAGCATCATTAATCAAGATATATTATAGATGTCACATGGAGACGATATTATATTTTTTTGTGGGAAAGTAGGTATGGAAGTCTTCGGGTGTTACGACCGATCGTACGGCTAGCTTAAGTGATCACTTAACACAATGTAACGTTCACCATTTCCACCCATACCACATCTATCAAATTTTTGGAATGTATAATAATATACTTTACATTATTAAGAAAACAATAAATTAAAGCTGTCATCATATTCACAAGTCATGGTAATCAATATATATATATATATATATATAAAGAAACCCCCTACCCGCCAAGTTTTTTCCACGACCAGCCACAACCACCCACTGGTGGTTAAGGTGGTGGATAGCCCATGGTGTCACATCGAAAATATGCGAGTTTGGTGGGTGTGACTGTGCGTGGATGGGAGTGGGTGACAAAAATGTGCTTTCTAGCTCATTGTTTTGTTATGGGAAGGCCGCAAATGCTTCAGATTGTTTCAAAATAGGCACGCCGATTGTGTCGGTGAGTCTAGAAGATTCCGGAAAAACCTTGTTCAGAAAGTTCTGGAAGGAGAAGGTTCTAGAAAATTCCCGAAAGTTCTATAAGGTTCTAAACTGAGTGGCGGTATGTGTCGGTGTGTCTAGAAGGTTCCTGTACATTCAATAAATTTATTTTTAAAAGGAGAATGTTCTAGAAGGTTCGCGAAAGTGCTATGACGATCCAAACAGTGTACTAAAAATCGACGCGTGCAAAGCCGCGCGGGCGCAGGTAGTATTTATTGTAAATGCTTTTTTATTTTTTTTTATTTAAAATATAATAGAAACCTAAAAGGTTTATGTATAGCATTTTTACATGATCAATATAGGAATATAATAATAATATAATTTAGATACAAAGTCATTTTTTTATAGTTGGACGAGTTTTAGCATTTTTGTCACATCTGTTTTGAATTTGTCAGTGGTCAGTTGTTTGGTCTATTGTGGCAGGTCGTTGTATAGTTTTAATCCTTTGCAAATTAGTCGGGATTGTCCTGTTTTTGTTTTGGCGTGTGTTTTCACTTTGTACTGTTTAATTTTTTAGTCTATCCGGTAGTTTGAAAATTATGTACTGGTTCGCTCTCCTTAAAGGTTGTTTTTTTAATTTCTAGTTTTTTATTCAGTATTTGTCGCGTCATTTATCAGTATCGTATTTGTGTTTTAAATCTACCCTTCGCGTATTCCTCCAGTGTCAGTTTGTATTAAAGTTATTTTTGTAAGTGTTGTCATGGACGGAGACCCGTGAGGCCGTTAAATAAGAAGAAAATTATTTTCTGGTCATCGGTTCAATAATTCTTCCAGTTCTATAATACAAAGAGACTGGTTATTGAAGGTAAAATGCTTTACAATCGCTAGATCCAAATCAATTCAATTCATTTATTTATTCGATAATATGTACATTACAAACTTAAATTTAATGCATACATATTATGAAGGTATATCTATATATACATTTAAATAAGAATATGTAATCAATTAATAACATATAATCTGGTCAAAGGTGTAGGAGAATCCTGCTTCGGAAAACCCCTTCAGACACATGGAATAAATCAATATCCAAAACGATATTGTTCAGAATAGCTTAGCTCTTCCAACAGGCATAACCATCGGCAGGTTGGTCCTGTATATTGGAATGTGAAACAATGTATGCTGACGATTTTTAAGGTAATTATCAGGAACATACAAACCAATGCCCTGCATAATTTCAGTATTATCGATCATACCGCGCAACAATCGATAAAAATGTGTAATCAAATACATATTCTTTCTAGTCTCTAAACTATTGTAGCCAAGCATATCCTGAAGAAACTCGGTTGGGTAGAGCCAAGGATAATGCCCGTACTCTCTCATGTAGAGATATCTCAGAAACTTCTTTTGGACTTTCTCCACCATAAGAGAGTACTTGCCCTCATGTGGCCCCCAGATCATCGAGCCACTCTTGAGTCTACTTCGCACCAAGGAATTGTAAAGAGTTCCCAGTACGCGGGTATTTCGAAAACCCTGGCAATACGCAGAACAAATCCTAACATTCTCAAAGCATTACCACTGATCGTCTATATATGATCGTGAAATGTTAAATGTTAGATAAACGTAACAAAGATAGGAACAGCGACTCCGTATGTTGAGGATGTAAAAATGTATCTAGGTATTTTAGTAGTAATTTTTTTTGAGTTATTTACAGAGTTTTATAAAGAAAACGGCTAATAACCTTTGTCATCACCTTCTCAGGAGAGATTTCGTAATTTTGGCTTGGAAGTTATATCTCCCACGATTATTTATTTTATGGTGAGGTGCTGCGGCCACTCGGTTCTGAGGGTTCTCTCGGGCAGCTTTATCGTTTGACGGAGAGCAACTTAGGTCGGGACATGCGGGTTCCGCTAAGGAGGCTCGAGTCCTCGTGAGGAGTACACCAGGCGAGTCGAAGATGATCAGGGGTGTATTTATGCGTCAAATAAAACGGATTTTTTCTAAGAACCGTGTATTTTACTGAGAAGTAAATCTCGACGTTTTGCTGAAGTCTTATTCATCGTCATCAGGAGAGCGTCCTATCACGGCGGAGGTGTCCCATTAGGGGCAATTATAAATAATATATCGGAGTTATTTAGGGGCAATTTAAAATAATAAAACCAATAAATCGGCAACCTGCGCACATGCATCCAAAGGGAATCTCAGTCATTACATCAGATTTGATAAGACAATCTTATCAGTAGAAACGCGCCACATACCTAGATTGGTGAGAGAGTCCATTGAAATATACAAATATCCTAATTTCAATACAGTGACAGACAGTTATCAACTATCAAGAGCGCCCTGTTGTCACGGCTTTTCCCTTCCACCTTTAATAGACGTCACAGAAAAGCCCGAAGATGTTATTAGTACATATTTTACACTGGAAACCTCTATCGTAGAAGAAATGAACACTCCTCAACAAAGTGCATATAATTTACGACCTCAGGAGAAATAATCAGTTCGGCCTACACCTTCACCGTGAAAGGACGCTCTCCTGATGGATCTGAGTAAGACTTCAGAGAAACGTCGAGTTTTGCTTCTTAGTAAAATATACGGTTCGTATATAATATCCGCTTTATTTAACACGTAAATATGTACAACCACCGTAGTAATAACCGTAACTGATTAGGGGATATTTAAATTATTTATGATATCCCCTCAGTATAAAATTTATACATATTATCGATAAAAATTTATATAATTGTATACTATTTTGATACTTTAGACGATATTATGAAGAAGTTAGAATACTTCGAAACATGGTTAAATTATTTTTTATTTATTTGTTTGGAAATATTTACTGATATACTTAAGGAAGTGATTTGTATTTATGTATAAGAATGTAAATATACAAAATGAACTTATTAACTTATATTCAAGCATATTTCAAATAAAAATAATTTTAAAATAGTACATAATAATAATATAAATAAAATAAAATACATTAATAGTGAATAAAACATAATAAATTAAATTAAATATAAGGTAAGTCTAATTTTATTTATATCTTGTATCGCAGTATTGAATCAATATTTAAGTATTAATCAAGTTATAATTCTGTGTTGCGAAGCAGAATTATGTTCACTTGCGATCTTAAGTGGTATAGAGACGCACGATAGATGTTAATGTCGGTGAATAAATCGCTGTAGGCTCGGCACATTCCCACTATGGGTCAGCGTATTCCAGAGTTGGTACGAGCAACAGGAATGTGGAAGAGGTATTGTGTTCTAGTAGCTCTTGCTGGCACGTGGATGTTTATAAGTGATAATATTTATATAATGATAGTGAGGAGATTAATATTTCACGCAATAAAATATAAAAATTAGTTTCATTATTAATTATATTACCCAAAATTATATTACACGATCGAATCGTATGAGGAAAAGCAGAATATGAAAGCCATATGAGACTGTGGACATTGTACGATGGAGTAGACAGCATAGGAGGAACTAGTATGTCCAGAAAACGGACATACTAGTCCGAGATTACCTTATTGGTAATCTAATGAAGTAAGCTCACGAGATTGGACATATTAGTCATAGGTTACCTTATATCGCACTACATAATCACCTCACGAACCTGCATTCGTGGAAGACCTCCCCAAAGATGGAAGGACAGCTGGGAATCCGTCTCACAGGAGGCGCTATCTTCTGGAGAACAAATTATATATGTATGTTAAACGGAAGAAGAAGAGAAGAACAATTACATTATATTATATTATAGTGGCCTTGTTAATTATATTAATAATGTCAGCACAAAATCATTTTGGTATTTTTGTAAAAATTAGTGTCCCGCACGGGAACACGCTTAAAGCACAAGGTGGTTCACTGAGCCTCGCTTCTGCTGATCGATGACGTCAGCGTATGACGTCACAGAAAAACTGCCTTTCCAAAAATCCAATAGGTTCTAAATCGAGTAGTATTCCAGTATTCCAGTAGTCCAGTATAGTTCAGTATTCGATTCAAGGCGTAGCTCTATGGTGAGTTCTCCCGCAATAAAACATTAAATAAAATAAGAAATAAATAGTAAATCGCCATTTATGGGGTTATCGATGCTCAAATTACACGGCCCCCTATTAGTTATGGTCGCGTCAGATCAAAAACAACTGTTTTGTAAGCAATTACGAAATGCGTTGTTAGGCAGTCTAAGCAGACTTTATTCAATTGGCTTTCCCTGCGTACCTACGTACAAAAATTCAATTTAAAACATAAGTCAGAATACAGTATGACTAATCAATACAAATTTGCACCGCTGCTATGTTGTTAGCGGTCGCTATCGGACATCAGCACTACCGAGGCGTACCACTCACCGATCACGTCACCGCCGCGTCTGTGTCTTAAAAATGGCCTTTTCAGGAGCGCCAAGTTGATTTCGTTCCACTGATGTTGATACATCATACATTCTGTTCAGGCTCTTGCGACTGGATATTAATCCACCCTTTTTGGGCCATCGGTTCATATGCGGAATTGCTTCCACCGGCGCCCTCGACAGAAACAATTAATTTCATTTCATTAATTCTGAGAAATGATGGATTTTATAGAAAATATGTATTTTAAAAGTCTTTCGTGAATAAAGCTACAGATCCTTCATCTTTACCATTAGATATAAGCTTAATTTGCCATTTAATTTAATCTCGATTACTAAAAATTAATATATTCGTAGCAATCATTAAGGCGTAGAGTAATGCGTAAAACGTCATCAGATTATTCAAAAGTATTGATATACTGTTTGAAGTTTTCAAAGATTACAATAAGGTTACTAGAAATAAAATACTCTTATTAATTTATTTATTTATTTACTCATGCTAAAATTTGACAAAAAACTTATTTTAACGATGCAGCATATTTCAGTACAACGACGAGACAAACAACAGAGATTTCAATTTGACAACAAACACATTATTATATTATATATTGATAAAATATAAATTATTTGACGATGCAGTGTATTTAAGTACATTTCAGTATAATGGTGTGACAAACAATAGGTATTAAAGTTTGACAACACAAATTATTTTCACGATTCACTACAACGAAATGACAAACAATAGAAATTAAATTTTGAAAACATAAATTATTTTGACGATGCAGTGTCAATTCCTGATAATACTAAAAACAAAAAGTTAAATGTCTGAATAAAATTATTCACAATATCTTAAAAAGGACAGAGAGATACGGATTAAACAATTTTTTATTGTATTATATTCCCGACCACATTCTTATTTTGAAGTTGCAATTTTTAGTTGGTGCGATTTGGTTTTAAATTTTTTTGTTTTTCAGAAATGTTTGAAAATAATTATTGACGTCGAAAATAATAAGCAATTCTTTAATGTAATTCATATCTTGCTTATCATTTACTTTAAGGGAATAGAAGAAGAAAGGGAATAGATAAATACTGATATAATCTTCCTCCGACGTATTTATATTTCAGAAATAAATAAATTTTTGTCCATTAATTAAGGTGTGCATTAACACTTCTACACAATTCTGAGGGATAAAAGACATTAACAAAAATGCCAATCAGGCTGTTGGCAAAACCCTTTTGGGCACATTTTCCATTTGGAAATCGTATTAACTGAGCGTCAAAAAATATGGCATGTTCTCCGGGATTACTGGAGTTTATCCCGATATACAATGAGTGGGAAGGGGTAGTTAAATTTTAATGCGTCAGCTGAAAGGGTGGAAGCAGGGATGGAAAACATTTTTACAAGTCGGAAATATCTCTTTGCGAGTAATATTTTATAATAGTCAATTGTCGCCTCTATGCATTGATTAGTATTTGCCATTGGTAGCATGAATTGGTCTTAATTGAAAGGAAATTAATTGGACGGAATTTTTCTTCGTAGCAGGTATTTATTAAATTTCAATTAGTAATTGATTCAAAGAAAATAAATCAAGATACTGAATCGTTAGAAATAAGTAGAAATAAGCAAAATACCATAAACAGGAAACTTCACTTCAGTATTATAAATATTTATGCAGTCAGGTATTTGAATTTTGATTAAAAACATTTTAATTTAAACTTGATTGAAATGAACATTCGAACATTTCCAAAAAATTAAAATATTTTTCATGTATTTTATTTTTTATTATTTTGCAAACCAACGGCCAGCAATAACAACAGTAAATAAAAATAATGGTAAACATAAAAGCCGAGGTTTTCACCGGTAGTAATAGCATATCATTTTTGCATGGTATATACATATATTGATAAAAATAGATAAATATAATTGATAGAAAAATAATAACATACCTATATTTTATTTGAATAAATGCTCAGAAAGCAAGCGCAGTACATTAGTAGGATTATTTTGAAGTAAGTCTTAATTATAAATTTTGGAGAGTGCAGTAAATTTATTGCAAGTTCGCCACAAATGTGAATTATTATATATTAAATTATTAAATAGTTCTGCATGATTTTGTGTGATTTTTTATGTTGGATTCGAAAATTTTAATAAGTTTCTTAAAAAATTAAAAAAAATATTCTTACCACACACAATATAATACATTTTTACGCTAGAGGCCTTGTCCACGGCTGACGTTGGTAGCGCCGCGCGCGCCATTTGTTTGCACTGATTCTTCTTCATTCGCTTGTTGCCACTCATAACTTTTTATATAATTGTTTTGTGAAATCATTACAGCTTTATGTGTTTGCCATTGCAAAACGTGTGTACTTAATGGCTGTAAGCGTATAATACTTGTAGGGTGAGATTTACAGTGAATGCCACGTATTTAAATACAGAAAATTTGAGTTTTTTTTTCGGAATATTCGAGATTAAGATAAAGAATATAAATCAAGCATCACTCGTAAAGAAGAAATATGAGAATAGTGATACTTATTTTGTTTACGATTTGTTGTGAGTATTTTATTCTCTATTAAAAATTAGACTGCTTCGGGAAAATTTTCGAGTCTCTTAACCACCAAGTTATCCTCAACCACATCACAGACCACAATCAGCCCTCTTCAATATGATTTCTTTTCACATCGCTCAGTAACGTCTAATCTTCTCATATATTCTCAGTTCATCCGTAATGCAATTGACAATCGACTTCAGGTTCATTCTATCTACACTGACTTTGCAAAGGCTTTCGATAATGTAAATCAATCGTAGAAAAACTAGCAACATTCGGGATACACGGTATCTTACTAAAATGGTTCAAAAGCTAAATCACGAAAAAAAAGAAATAACCCACATAGTTGTCATCAGCGGCCACTTAAGCACCCCATTTTTCACTACCTCCGATGTAAGCCAGGGATCCCGCCTAGGGCCTCTTCTCTTTTTTATCAACGACATAAAAGAAGCCATAAAACATTCCAACCTATTACTTTTCGCTGACGACCTCAAAATATACAAATCAATTAACACTATACACGACTGCCACCTACTTCAAACTGACCTTAACGCACTCCAAAAACGGTGCATAGACAATGACCTCTACTTCAACATAGAAAAATGTAACTCAATATCCTTCACAAAACAACGCAAAATTACACAATTTGAATACAGTATCAACCAAACCACACTTAATCCATTAACAACTATTAAAGACCTGGGAATTATCTTTGATAACTCCCTCAAATTTAACCACCACATATATATATCACAGACGATATCTCTAGGCTAGCATCCAAAACTCTCGGCTTCGTCCTCGAACAACGAAAGAATTCCACGACACAGCCGCTATAATTACTATCTCTAAATCCCTCATCAAAAGCCTACTGGAATTCTCATCAACAATTTGGTCACCCAATTACGAAATTCACAACTACAGAGTCGAAAAAATCCAGAAAAAATTCCTTAAATCACTGACACACCGACAAAGCCTAAACGAGTTGCTCGATACATACGACAAAACACTCGAAAATTTCCATATATTTTCATTAGAAAAAAGACGAAAAATCATAGGCCTTATGACACTTCACAAAATAGTAAACAACAAACTAGACTCGCCGTCAATACTCTCGCAAATAGATATTAATATACCTGCCCAGTCTCTGAAATCCCAAACACTATTCCACACAAAAGTCTACAACACCAAAATAGGTTATTTCTCTCCTCTCCCAGAATGCTAAACCAGTACAACGAGGTCACATCATTTAACCCCAACATCGACGTATTTCACATGACACAATCTCATTTTAAGAGAGAAATTATATCCCTCCTGACCGAAAATAGTTTGAGCGTGTAAGACTTCAGAAATCAACCTAAACAAAAATTTTATAGCCACAAAGCGCGGGTACACATTTTCAGACTTAGTGGACCTGGGAGCCTACATGCCTGTTATGTCGTGCGGAGAATGTGAACTTCGTTCATCTTGTAATCGCTTATTGTACTATATCTATATTGTATAATGTATTAATTTATTAATGTTTTATTATAAATTGTAAATTGTAACTGTACTAATTCACCTTGTCCTAAATGACTATCCATTAGTGTCATTCTGACCTGTCGATAGTCTTCAAATTAAAAAATAAAAAATAAAATAAAATAAATAAAAAATAAAATAGTGAAAAGAAATCGCTTTCGGATATCTACATATCAGTATATTATGAATATCAAGCAAATATGTTCTGATCGATAGTTTTCTGTAAATTTGGGAAAAAAAATGTTGCAAGGTCATTACAATTGTAAATAGTTAAATGACAAATAAATATATTTTTTTGATATATTATTTTTACATTAAGAAATGTATGTATACTAATTATAGAGTACAACTTTTATATCGTCATCAGATAAGTAAACAAAATCAATAGATTTAAGATAAGTAAAACTTAAATAAACATATTATAACGAGATGCTAAAAAGTATTTACGCACTGTCCGAAGCCCTGGTAATATGTCACTTGTATCAACACTATCGTGGGATGTAGAACGATCTACTGTATCT
The DNA here is from genome assembly GCA_016648135.1 of Agrypnia vestita. NCBI lineage: Eukaryota > Metazoa > Arthropoda > Insecta > Trichoptera > Phryganeidae > Agrypnia > Agrypnia vestita. The sequence continues at coordinate 5,061 of JADDOH010009241.1, read as the reverse complement.
AAAACCTTCAGGAAACCTCTACAAACATCTAAAAATGTCTGGAACAACTGAGAAGTGACGAGGACCATAAAATACCAGCATTTGGATATAAATATGGAATCACGCCACGGCGGGAGTTGAGTTGTTGTGTTTGACATCCCGTCGCGTGTACGCTTAAGTACGCGTGAGACGATGGCCAGGTGTGTCCAATCGTGGAATTTCGAAATGATGGATATCGAACGAAATAATCGAGCGAACTACCAAATTGGCGAAATAAATAAATGTGATAAATACTACGTGCGAGAATTGGATGGAATGTTCTAGTGAATGTTAAATTCGTGTTACCCAGCAATAGTGAAGTGTTCATTCACGAATGATATATTGCGAAATAGTGTAATTAAAAGTAAAGTATTAAGTTTAATTCATTTTAATTGATTTTTTACATTGAATATTTAATGAATCATTAGTTAATAAATAGCTAATTAATTTCCAGTGTTTTTATTCATTCCTCCCCAGCCACGACACGTGACAATATTTTAACTAGTTTTTATTTATTTATTTAAAATATATTTATGTAACATAAATCATCATATTTAACGTACGTTTATATTGATAAAACATATTTCAGGGAATTTTAGGACCGAAATCGGGTAATAGGCCATAATAGGTCATAATAGTTATCAGAAAAATATTTATAAAATCTAAGTCATGTGTTTTAAAAATTATAAGTATTTTAAAAAATCAAAAAAATCTACACCCTGCGACGATCTTTTCACTCCTGTTGCTACAAATCTTTATTTTTCTTCATTTTTTTATTATTATGTAATCTTGAATAATGCTTCTGTAAACTTTTGTTCAAAATTCAAAGCCAAATGCTACAGTTTGGAAGAAAATGTCACTTTTTGACCAAACCAAGTATTCAAAATCAATTCTTTGCTCAGTTTTAACCGACAGTTTTTTATTTTATTTTTTTAAATATTTTTCTGGTAACTATTATGACTTAGCCTATCACTCAATTTCGGCTTGACTTTGAGATACGGGGCACCTGTATATGTATGTATTTATTAATTTATATATTTATTTTCTCTTGCAGTAGTGGGTCATTATTGTATTATTCATCCCTTTCAGCAGTCACAAAATGTGTATCATTATTTAAAAGTATTCGTTGGTTTCAATTCTACATAGTGTAGACCCTATTCATACAAGAGTACATATGTATCTGCTTAATCCCCCGTAATTTATCCCTGGACATCTGATTATTCGGGCAGAGGGATTATTCCCGGGATCACACCACAAGAGTTTAATTGACAGCCCTCCTACCGGTTTAAAGAATGTTTTATACATTATATTCGCTTGTAATTAATCGAAAAAGGTTGTGCTTTGTTAAATACTATTTGAATATATTTCAGAGAGAAATATCTTTCTAATATACGTAGATACATAATCATATTATTTGTATTAAATCACAAAACTATCTTTTTATTTTAAAATTTTCATTAGCATATCACAACTTGTGGTGACCCTGGTAGATAGATGGCATCCTAATGTATTAACGATGAATTTTGTATTAATAATTTATTTAAAAGGCCGCCGCGAGTTGATATTTAATTTTAGCTACTATGTTCAATTGATTTGCCAACTCCTGGCCGCGGCTAACAATGTGATGAATCCTATGGGGTGACCCGTCAAAAATACGTCACGGAAAATAATATTAAATAATATAAATTTCATTGCAATGAATAAAGTCATTTGCCGTATGATGTTAGCGAAAATAGTTGTATGGCGCGGGTGGCAACGGCCGAGGTCGACAGATACGCTGTAACTATAAAAGGATCGCGGAATAAAATATTATACCTTCTATGAAATATTAAAAATAATGTATTCTATACAATATTAATACTCTGCCTGTGCTAGCTATACATTTAACTAAAATATATATTATTAACTGGAAATAATTATTCTGTGAAAATTTCGCTTTTGAATGCAAAATTAACTAAAAATATTAACTAAAATATTTCTAACATCTTGGGTTCGCAGACGAAATCGATAATACCTAATGCCCTTTGCATTTACTAAGTATATTACCTAAATAGCCACAGCTATACCATCCTGTCCGTCAGGGACGAAACATAAAACACAGTTATATTCCTAAAAGTGCTACCTCTTACGCGACAAAAATACCTATTGCAGTCGGGCTATGAATATGAACTATTTCCGCCTCATAATGGCGCCTGGAACCAATACTAAAAACCTCACTAGAAATAATAAATGCGACTAAATCTCGATAAATACAATATATACTATTCGTAATACGTCGTTGAATTGGCACATGATTCGTCTAATGGATGAAGGACCCCGTTGTGTATCGTAATAACTTCAAATTCTTTTATAGGAGCAGTGTGGAAACAATTGCATAATATTACGTAATAAAAACATCTAACGAACCTAATAATCTATACATTTATGTTACAATAAAATACGTTCACCAGAAGAATTCGTGTATTAGAAATAAAACATTTTCGATTTGAGACAAACCAGTAAAATCGTTCGAACGGCGCAAAGGGAAAAATTCACACATATTAAATAACACTGAAATTAATAATTATAAACACTTTGTATTAGCAAATTCTTACCTTGAATGGTTTCGTTCTAGACGTGCATGAACCTGTTCATATTAATTCCATGGGAAAATAATACATATATTTTCTATCTACGAAATAAGACATTTTGAAGCAAAACTTCTTTATAAATAAGTAGATAAGGTCTCGGGGATGGTTTGTTCGAAAGGATTCTACAACAGCCCGTGAGTTTATATGAAATAATAGTGTCTTTGAATGCTAAATTTTGGTTTTTTAAACCCTCAGCATCTCTGCTGAGAGGGGTTGAGGCTCCGCGCCCGCCTAAACCCGGTGGCCGACTTCCTAAGTGACTCAACGGCCCCCCTTGTTCCTCCGGAACTTACTGCATCCCGAGACTCTATCTCTTCTTTACGAGATGTGATCCCGTGACGCCCTCTCTTTTAGGCTTATAATTGAGAAGGCGTACTCTTTTGGTACGAGTTTCTGATGATGTGTGTTGTCTTGAGGCGCCTTTCTTTTAGGCCGGTGTTTGAAGAATCATGTACTCTTTTGGTACGAATTGATGACGACATTAGCCTCCTTTGCGGGCATAGTCAGCGATGTTACAAATTATTGTGCAATCTCATTATGCCTTTTCAGAGCGGCGTCCCACGATTCTGCATCTTGCAACATTTACTTTGGACAAATGTTAGAGTGTTAGTAACATATTTATAATATCCCAGCTATTCCATATGAGTGAATGATTTTTATATTTATTCTGGCCCTGTCTTTCTTACAGAGGACGAAATAGAAGTTAACGTTTTCTATCAAGATTTTACAGCATTCAAGCATGGAAATCCTTCCAAAGACAAAGGGAACCTTTTTGTTGGTTTAAGTAGTTTGCGCCAGATGAGGTTAGGTGGTCGGTTTATTGACGACCCCGAGCAACAAGGAGGACCCCGCCCTCAAGGGGCCCTGCAGGGGCCTGCGCGGGTTCCACGCCCAAGTGCCGGCAATCATCCACCCCTCAGCCAGCTAGGCCAACACAAACCAGACATCCCCAATCCTTAGTTAGATCTCCCCACTCCGTCCTCCACTCGCCATTCCGAAGCCACTTATTAAGCTGAATATACCGAGGTACTCGATTCACAAAGAGTTAGTTGCAGACCGAGTGTAATGATTGCGCAATACCTACGCAACACAGTAATTATTATAATGCTACTAAGTAATTCATATAGAACCCCGTGTATTCAATTTTCAGCATAAACGGTATGAAATTCGCTTTGCATAAAAATACATCCGTTTGGAAGGAACTCTCGTACGACTTGAACCAAAATCACACAAGCAATCGTGACATTTAATTACACATAATTATTCCGAACTCAAATATTCCCAAAATAAATACATTTCGATAGTGAAAATAATTAACCGTAATAGATAATATGAATATGATCCTTATCTGTTACTCTTTGTGGCGGAATCCTCCTTCTGGTGCTGCGGGATGGTGGAATCTCTATACTTCGCCGCTGCAAGACCCGCTTTCTCTCAAGCTGGCAGCTCCTTTGCTCGCAACTGATGATCTGGAACTCGGGGCTCCGTCGGTAGTCTGTTGGGCAGCGCTCCCGCTCGCAAGTCTGGTCTCGAACTGAAGGGCAGAGTACATCGTGTTCGCTCCTTTTATAGTAACGATTTCACCATACCTCTGAAATCCACGCTGGTGCAGTGACTCATCCTATGCACGATGACCTCACCGCCGGCGCTCGCCATTGGCCGGATTCAGTCACCAGGACGGTCGCCTCCGGCTCAACCCGTCGAAAGGTAACGCGTGCCTGTGATTGGTCCGTTCGTTAAAATAAGAGTAAAGCACTCGCTACACGCGAGACTTGCTGTTCCGTTTCATAAATAATAAAGGCTCGTTCGCACCTACACACAAGGTCGAGTCTATTAGGATTGGCAAACAATATTAATTTAACACAGAATTATATCTATGGTATAATAAAGATTTAAGAAATATTACTTGTATAGCTGAATATTCAATATTTTGTTAGCCTCTTGTAATACATGGAATCTTGAGGAGAAATATATCAGGCTTTTACTTTTAAACGATTCAAACCAGAAGAAATATATTTTTGATGTCCATACTTGGCTTTTTGAATATCATTATTTTAAGATTTTCTAAATTTATTAAATCTATCTCTATGTCGACCATCACAAACTTTCGTAAGGTATAATATTTCGGGCTTTTTAGATCAATTGAAAATATCTTTTCTGTTTTGAGTTGAGAATTTGGTGCTAAAAAAAATATCTTCATTTATAAATTATAATTATCTTAATTGGTCATTAAAATGATATTTAAAAAAATCAACCATGATTATGCTTCAACTAGTCTGCTCCATTCTGTCATTTGATTGCCTATTTCAATCTATTTCGATGCCCATGAAACAAAACATAGTAGAAGCCTTTATAAAATGATTTCCATCATACATCTTACATTCATGGCCAGACCGACGACAGAAATAGGTGT
>JADDOH010009240.1:0-18372 GCA_016648135.1 Agrypnia vestita | reverse complement strand
CCCAGGTAGTTTTCACTCCGACTTGATTGGATTTTTTTACATCTGCAATCTTTGTAATATCTATCTAAACATTCATAATTATGTGATATTAACTGAACAGCCGTTTTTTTGATATGTGGTGATGAAATGTGTATTAATTTAGTTTTATTTTCATTAATGACTAAGCTATTGTCGTGTGACCATTTTAGCACACTGTCGTAGTCCTCTTGAAGGTTTTGCACTATTTCGTTTATATTTTTACCTGCTGCCACAATCACTGTGTCGTCGGCAAACATATAAAGTTTATTTTTCTTTACTGTGTTGTGTAGGTTATTTACCTAGATCAGATATGTCAAAGGTCCTAGTACTGATCCTTGCGCTACTCCTTGTTCCATGGTTTTCCCTTCTCCCATCTTTCCATCGATTTTAACAAAAAATTTCCTCTTTCTGATGAAGCCTTCAAGAACATTTTTGATTGGGCCTCTTATACCTGTTTGTTCTAGACGTTCTATTAGTTTATTATGATCCAGTGTGTCGAAGGTTTTGGCGTAATCAATGAATACGACGAGTACTTGGTTTTTTTCATTTAGTTGTCCATTTATGTAGTTACTTATATTCATTAGTTACACCTACATGTTTCGGATAAACCTTTCCATCGTCAGAATGTTTTATAAATGTCAAAATATCAAAATGAATTATGTCTTTTGTTTCAGTATACGCACAGCACGCGCCTGTTGGCTAAGATCAAAGTGTAGCGATGTTGCAAGAACACAATTGCTGGAATTTTTCCACAGAGGGATAATTACTAATTAAGATGAATCATAGATGTCTCACAGATACGAAGCTATTTATATTAGAAACATATGGAAGTCTTTTTATAGGATGACTCAGGATATTTCTATTGGGATTGGGACTTCTAAAATTTATCTTAGTTAACAATGTAAAGTATTTTTTCGTTAGGATTTATGCAATCTAATTTATAACTTAAGTAATTAAATATAAATATTCAATTTTTTGTATAATGCTATTGCTCACTTTCTTTCTATATATTATATTTTTATTTTTTTATATCTTAGGCATTCACTACGTGACCGTATTCTGAACTAAGCAACATTGCTATTTCTGTATCTTGACAGTTATTGTACAACATTGCAATGCCACCAATTTTGAGTTTGACACGTTTGAAATTAGTGAATTAACGAAGAACTCTGTACTCTTTTCGTGAGTACTCACCTCAAGGGCGCTTCAGACAAAAAAAAATATTTCAAAACAACTAACTGGCTAAAATCTTATTTACTATTACTTATTCACTAGATGGCACGCAAAAAATGGAATTAACCTTTAATACTATAATAGTTGGGAGTGCCAGGAAGATTCAGGTATTTCCGTGGAGTGCATACTAGGAGTGGAAAACATTAGGTTGTGTTGTAACGGTCTGATTCTATAAGTTTTTATACGATTGTCTAAACAAGTGCGTCGATAGTTGTTTTATGAACTGTGGTAAGCTGTCTGTTTATCTCAGTTTATTAGGTAGTTTATTCCACAACTTTGGTCCAGCCACCGCGAAAGCACGGTCACCGAAAGTGGTTTTTGGACGTGATTTACTTCATCTAATCTACTTGATTAGATGTTGAAGTGTTATAGGTCGACCACAATCAATAGACCATTCCATAGCTTTGTCCGGTAAGAAGAAAGCGGGGGGAAAGTTGCCTGGCAAGCCCGTATAACAAGCTTTAATATGATATTCGAAATAAACAAAAAATTTTAGTTTAAAAACGGTAACTTACTTATCAGAAATACTTCATTTGTGTTAATTTTTTGCATCGTAACAACACACATATTTTTTGCGCACATTCTTTTGAATGCGGTCTAGCCATAGTTGTCTGTTATTAGCGGAAGTCGGTAATGCATTGAGGGGCCATGTTGTGAGGCATAACTTGTATTCAATCCTCTCTGGACATTTTCGATTACAAAACTTAAAATGGTCTTAAAAGGTTACTTCAACTAACCTACTTGTATCAGATGCGAGCAACGAGCCTCGTGGTCCTAAAGCGGTGCAAAAAAATGGGCAATCAATAGATTTTGCGCTCGATACGACAATTTTTTTTGGTCCATTATCGAAGCCGTAAAAAATCGTGACGATAAAATTACGAGGCGAATAATTCATTTTTGAATTTACGGAGCGACAGTCGTATTGTCGGCGTCGACGGCGATGAAAGGAGCAGTCCCGCGATCTGGGGGCGCAGTGGTCGGCCTAGGGGTGGCTGGGGATGCACAATAATGGCGGAATAACTGGATGATGTATGCGCCGACTATTAATAAAGAGCCCTCCGCCGTATTTATCATGAGAACGTTTCTTCCCGCAGCGCGGCGCGGGGGAGAGATGTAATATTCGTATTAAGCGACTGTCACAGCCAATAGATATGAGAAATCTCCTCAAACGATTTATGTTGTAATAAAAATGTACGCGAGTGTGCGTGCAAGAACGCACCAGTGTGCGACTCGATGTCAACATGGAAAACGAATGTATTTTTGATAATAATTTCAACCCCTCGTGTAGTATAAATAAGTCATTTTAAATTGTATTAGTATCTCTTACGCATATTGATTGTCCCTACATATTCTTTCGAATATGCAACGTTTAACTATCTTAAACCATCCAATTTAATCTATATTTTCAGACAATGTTAAAGAATATTGAATTTTTTGTCAAAAAAAGAAAATAACCACTGACAGAAAAGTAAAAATTATCCGAAAATATACAATAAATCGGATGATTTAAGAATCGAATTTTTGCAGATTCAACAATATAATATTTGATACATTTTTAAAAAGCAGTGCCAGAGTTTTGTTAATAAATTAATTAATTGGAAAACAAAAAATTCGGTAGACACAGATTTCGAGAATATATTTTTATTGTAACGAAATGGTTAACAGAAAGGATTGCGCACTTGTCGGATGTCGCAATCTCTCGAAATATGTCGAAGACAACAATACTATGGAACACTTTGGAACGGTCAAGGGCATTCTGGAATCATTTAGGTCACTCTCGTAGACACTACTGAAATGATTGAGTGAATACTGGAAATGGGAACCAAATACTCGAAACTTCGAGAAACCAGCATGTTTTATAAAAGGACGAAGCGGGCGCCGCGAGGAGTTTTTGTTGTTTTGACGTTTGACTTGCCATAGACAAACGAAACGTGCAGCATGTAAGTGATAGCGACAATAATAAACTAAGCGAAGTACTTAACTGACGTGGAAAATAAGTGCAACCACTAAGTGCGATTTGACGTGAAATCTGTGCGAACCTGTGTGGGAATAATCTAGCAAGTGATAAGTAAAGTGTTCCAAAGACGAGTGATTAATTGCGAAATAGGGTGAACAGTCCTCAAATTAAATTCGTGTCTAGTGACTTTTTGGCTGAACAAATACTTTAAAATGTTTCATTTGCCTCTCACAGCCAATATTTTTCTATGCAGGATCGACTTTAAAAGCAAAATAAAAACATCAACTTGACTATTTTTGGTACTTACTAAAACAAAAAATAATTAATAATTAATAATAAGGATATTTTAATTATTTATTTACTTTTTTACGCCCATTACAGGCTTTTACATAAAAAAATAATACATAAAACGAAGTTCCGGGTTCACAAAACTTTCGCGTTTAAAAAATGATTAAAATTAAAATGATTCCTTTAAGAAATTACCTAATAATGAGCATTTTCAATTATTTATTTATTTATTAATTAATCAACGCCCTAGTAGGATTTTACATTACAAGAAAATTAAAAGGATTTTTATATCTTCTTCTTCAAATACAGCAAAAAAACATAAAACATGTTTTACAGTAAATTAAAAAATCATAATATAAATAAAACATTAAGATAAATGAACTATATAAAATGTAGCAATATAAATGTAACAATATAAAACAATATTAAATGAACAATAGAAATGAACAATTATATATAAACGATGATTAGTACACAAGCGAACAGAAATAATTAGAAACCTTTAACAAATTACTAATTGAGTAAAGTGAAGATAATTAAACCAATATACCAGATAAATGATTGTTTGGAGTTGCACATATATGCTGCATTAAACTGATAAACAAGGACATAAACGTACTACCAGAATGATATAAAATTTCTGTGACATTAAAAGCTCTAATAAATACCGTGATTAAAAATGCCAAACAAATCGGTGAAATTTGTTTTTGAATCGACAGGTTTCGGTGCAGCTCTTGACACATTACTTAAACAGGGTTCGCCGCGCACAGCGGGCAGGGATGAAGATAAATCAATCGGTCATCCCCCGTTGAAAAATAGATTAAACTCACCCCGAGCGGCGGGCGGCGAGGGGTTGACGGGGTGACGATGAAATCGAATATCACTGAATATTTCCAATTCATCCAACAATGCTGGATGCATCAATTGAATTGATTGTGTCCAAGTATTGGTGACTCTGTGGCATACAAAGCGACAAAAATAGATTTACTGGTAGACTTCAAATATTGATGTATTGAGGTGGTGGTGATAAAGAGTTTGCAAAATCTAAGAGGATTCGATTCAATTCAATTTATTTAAGGGGGGGTAAGGTTTATAACTTTTTTTTGCATTTTATTTTTAATTTTTTAAATGAATGTATAACATCGCAAGAATATCGTGTCAAAATTTCAAGTCAATCGGAGCAAAATTGACGAAATTATGAACATTTGAGCGATACTCAGACTGATTTTCTATACCTGCTCGGGCAGCTAAGAGACGCGCTCACCTGAGGACACCGGACGTGCTATTGGATTGGAAGAGTTTTGCGTAGAGAAGGACAAAAGGATGCTGATGATGAAAGCTCTTTGCTGTGTGAACATGGCATCGACGATTATGTGTAAGTATAAAATAAGTGTTGAGTTTTATTTTGAATTTTACAGTGTGCAAAACTTTAAAGCGTTTTCCCCACATCTCACGTTTTCAAAGTCGGTGTCCATCATAACTTCAAAACTACTGCACCGATCCTTTTGAAATTTTGTACACTATTTTTGTACATAATTTACTAGGTAACGCTGGAGACTTTTTTTCAAATATGTTATTAATTTTTATTTTTTAATGACAAATTAGTCGATATTTTTCGCAAAAAATCGCGTTTTTCCCTTCAAAGTGTTCCAAAAAATTGAAAAATTGAAATTTCAAACAACCCTCCCAGCGTTACCTGGGAAAACCTATTATCTAACGAATGAACTTTGATTTTTTGATTTCAGATGATCTAGCACCAAGTTATGATGGACACCGCAATTCTACTTTTTTCCGAGACACGTCCGAATAATTGCTGCCATTGCCGTATTTTTTAATATTTCTTCTTGAAAATTTTGCACAATATTCTTCAAATGTCATACTTTAATGTACTATTGGTTTTAATAAAGAGATTTTAACTGTGTCGTCACAAAAAATTCACAAAAACATGCCTTTTTTTGTACGAATTAACCTTACCCCCCCCTTAATAAATAACATTCTGTCGCGCGATTCTAAAATAAAAGGAGCTACACATTATCGAAGTCTTTGGAAAATTCTACATGAATTTAGAATTAACTGAGCTATTCTCCAAGAAACCACAATCACTGGAAGTGTGGAAAAATCAGTCGATCATTTTCGATATTTCCCGAATTAACAATAAGTACACAGGGTGTCTCATAGCTGGTAGTAAAAATATGCAGGTGGATTCCTGCCTTGATAATGAGTAGAAAATATTCAAGCAACCATGACCTGATATCAATAGCTATGGAGATATGCAATATCAAAGTTTGCATTTTTTTTTCAATATTTATGACTTAAAGTTACAAAAAGTTGAATTATCATTACAGTAACTTATTATTCTTATTCTTTTAAGTAATTTCGTTGTCTGTCTACCCGCCTGTCTGTCTGCTTGTCCCCGTAACTTTTTTACAGTAATTTTTTATTTATTTATATTTATGAAAAGATGTTTGTCAAAAAATATGAAATTTGAATTTTTTTTACGATTTTTTAAATAAAATGAATATATACTTATTCCTTAAGAATCGAAAAGTAAAAGTTCCGTCATTTTTGACGGGTTACAGCTAGTAACTAAATAAGACGCTAACGCGCATAATAAAACCATTATTTCTCCTTAATATTCGAAAAAATAATTTTATAACAATGAGGGAGTATACTGATGAGGAAAAAATTAATGAAATTCTGCGTTCATCAAGTTTTTTCTTTAATACATTCCATTGTTGAAGATAAACTTTTTCATGGATAGTTTCACAAAATTGTTACCATAATTAATTAATGGACTATATTTAAGATCTAAATAAAAAAGTCTAAATAAAAATGAGGATCAATGCGCGCTAGTTAAATTATTATTTTGACACCATCCAACCCAGCCAACCCACTGCTACTCAACTGTTGTGTAAGTAAAGCCTCCCGTATCGGTCCCACTCACTCGAGCAGGTTGGAATTTATTAATGCTACGTGGCAACCACGCGGTGCCGCAGAGCAGCGCAGCAGCGATGCAGCACGCCATGTCTCTCAACAAAGGGCCATTCAGTGCAAAATCATCCCTTATGCAATTTCCCCCCACCCGTGAATTATATATTGTGTAATGTGTGTTTTTAATAAATAAGTGAACCGCCGAGGCAAATTTTGGATGACAGCCGTTCGGCCGTTTGTTCTTTTGCACCACCGGGTCGCACGGTTGCTTTTAGCAATAAAAAAATGCAAACCAGGTGGCGAATGAGCGGCACCGATTTAGGAGCTTTTGCTTATGAAACGGTCCTGGGTAAACGGTGGGTCTGCTTCAAGTTTGTGTTTACTGGGGCATTATGCCGTGTTGTTACGACCTTTCGGGCCGACGTTTCGGATCCCATTGCAGGGTCCATCATCAGGGCTGATGTGTCGTCTTGAATGTTGGTGTTGTGGTTAAGTATCGGCTTGCAATACCGCGCCGAAGTCATGATGTGTTGTATTGTGTCGTATGTATGATTCATCTGTTGTCTGATCACTATCTCTGCGGAGTCTGCGACGAGAATGACTTTGAAGCGCCGGATACCAAGATGTTTTTAATTTGAGACCATCATCTCTATTAATGTTTATCGGATGCTTGTAGATTTCTAGTGCTTCCTTGATAAGATGCGCATGGTGACTCTTAGGCTTTCCAAGGATTTTCGGTTCGAATGCAAATGGTGGGTCTGCTTTCGTCAGCAATCATCCCTTAGTGAAAAAAGCCATCCCCTGTGCCCCGAAGCCTCCTCCGAGTCGAGTATTTAATCCTTCGCATTTTGTGGGTACATAATATATTTTTATAATCTGGCACGGGGCTACAACACTACACGTGCATGTGTGTGTGCGCGCGGCCGTGTGGTACGAGTGGGGGGAGGACACAATAATCCTACTAATGCATTCGGGGGCGGAGCCGACGGGTGGCTGCGCGGGAGGGAGACGGAAAATCGTGTTGTCGCAGTTCCGGGAAAATGTTGTTTTGCGCGAAACGCGTATCGCAACAAATATAAATTGTATTCATTTTGCCAGCCTGATGTGGCGCGTGGCTCGGTTTAATAATATTGATTATGGAAAAATGAAATTGCATTATACCTGGTCAATAGTTGTCATCTCCATCACAACAATTTTGCTGCACTATTCGTTTATTTATTTTTTTGCACTTTTAGTTTGGTGTTATATTTTTGCCATTATCTTATTTGGGGTAGAGGCATTGACACTAAAGAGGGGGGATAAAGTTAATTCGATGAAAAAAGGCATGTTTTCAAGAATTTTTTGGCGATACAGGTAGTGCTAGATTATTTACTTAATTTTTATATAATAAAACATTATTTTTAAAAACTTTCATTGCAAGATATTTATATTTAAGCGAGTGGCAGTGAATCTCCGGAGGCGCCTCGAAAAAATTAAAATGCACTTTAAATGAGATTTTTCTCGAGGTAACGCCGTGAATTTTTATTTTTCCATTTTTAAATTTTTGGTAGCACTTGGAAGCCAAAACACCTATTTTCGCTAAAAAATCGAGCAATTTGTTACTGTAAAATTAATAATTATTTTTAAAAAAAAGCTCCCGGGGTTACCTGGTGAATTACGTGAAAAAGTACTGTGCAAAATTTTAAAACGATCGGTCCAGTAGATTTTGAATTTTGAGTTACGGCGCACACGGACTTCAAAAATTTGTAGTTTCAGAAAAACGCTTTAAAGTTTTGCACACTATAAAATTCAAAATAAAACTCGACAAATATGTTATACTTAGATACACATGGTCGTCGATGCCAGGTCCATACAACAAAGAGCTTTCATCAAGAAGATCTGGAGCATATTTTTGTCTTAAAACTCTTCCAATGCAATAAATAGCTCATCCGGTAATCATCAGGTAAGGGCGTCCCTCAGATGCCCGAGCAGGTATAGAAAATCAGTCAGAGCATCGCTCAAATGTTCATAAGTTCGTCAATTTTGCTCCGATTGACTTGAAATTTTTGACACAATATTCTTGCAATGTTATACATTCATTTAAAAAATTAAAAATAAAATGCAGAAAAAAATACCTTACCCCCCTTAACCAAGAACTAATCCGGAATGTCGAGGCTTTTGAGATATAGATCTATAGACGCACATTCTTAGTACCTACAGATACTAGAAACTCGTCCCCCTCCCTGACCATGTGTATTATATACATTACGGACCCTTTTATGTTTATGATAATGTTAAATTATGAACATTCACTTAAATGAAACTGTCATTCATATCAAATTGACTTGTCTATAATTTGTCTATCTGTGTCGTCCTTTAATTGTGGGAGAAATCTAAATTTATTTTTTCTGTATTTTGTCCTAACAAGCAATTATTCCTCCCTGTTGGACGACCGAAAAACATAAAATAAAAATAAATAAAATAAAAATAAAATAAAGTAAATACCAACGTTCACTGTTGGCATGCTGGCCTTAAGTTAGAGTAACACGCATGTGAAGAGTATGTATGTTTGTGGTGTGAAGTGACATTTAAATGCCAGTGTAGTGGTTTTCCTGACGAAGAGACGGGTTACGTCTTGAAACCGGTAGACAAAAAAGTAATTTTTAATGGTTGGCGGAAAATTATTTGTACACCTAATATTATTAATTTATATAATAAATATTTTATATAAATTGTATTTTAAAAATTATAACACTGTTTACGTACTTTCACTATTTGTTCATTTTAACAATTATAACGTTTTCCATGCTGACGCATCAACTCAGTAATGTTATTAATACTAAATTTAAAACCCTAAGGACGACGGGAGGTGGGGGGGGGAGATAAGAATCGGGTGGGTGTAGAGGCGTGGTCACTAAGTACAGAAGGGGGGACGTAATATAAGGTATTTGAATATTAATTATATTTTTGTAATAAATAAACACTTACGTTTAGTATTAGTATTAGTAACATTGCTGATGATGCGTCAGCGTCAAGTAGTGAAAGTAATTAGTGTTATCCTTTTTTATATAAATTAAAATGGCCTTTCACAAAGTTACGTTGAAATAAAAAAAAATTCGAAAAAAAAATTTTTTTTTCAATTGGTTGAGCAACTTTGAGCAATTGAATAATCAAGGTTTTTCCGAATTTTCAAATCGTTTATTAGAAAATGATCACGATTTTGATAAAAATTTAGGACATTCTATTTTCCACATAAATAATTTTGGTCTGAAATTGAACAATTTAGAATCGTTGCAAATTAGTAACGCATGTAAAAGTAAACAAAATATTATTATTAATCAATTAAATTTAACTACTAGTCCAATTCTTAAAAATTTTCCAATAATTTTGTGAAATCAAAAACTTCAGAAATAATACATAAAGATATTATTTTAAATAATTTAGAAAACCAAAAACCATTTTGATATTTTAACATTTATAAATTTGAAATTTGACCCCGACGATGGAAAGGTTTTTCCGAAACATGTAGGTGTAATTAATGAATATAAGTAGATTAAGCGCTTGTTAGACACAGCGGGAACCGTTCAGTTTCTGAATCGCGTTTCAAAACACGCGATTTGTGTCACCTGTTCACACAGCCGCGGTTAATAAGCGATTTTTGCGCGCGAAAATTAACGTCAGTTTGACAGTTCTGGTGCCGTTCTCCATCTTTGAATATCAGAGATATATTCGCTCATTACTTTGTTAACGACGGCCGTCTTCGGTGACAAGACACATAAATATCATTCTGTCAGTTCATTTTTGGTGAATAAATACCTACTTTTCTAAAATACTCTTTTTTTCCACCATTTCCAAATATCTCCACCAACTCCTGCCAAGCTTGGTTCTTGGCCTATTTGAGTAATCCTCACACTATTACAGGTCTTTTCTCCCATATTACAGGTCTTTTCTCCACTTCATCAATAAAAAATTCAGTGTCAAAGCGATCCATAACCATAGAAAAGAGAATATAATCCACGCGTGCTCCCGTTGTGACATGGAACCGTGCGGTGCCCGCAACGCGACTGAAGGCTCTCGTAAGGCCCCATAGTAATAGGATCGTGCGGGCGCCGTGCGGGTCTATTTTCTAGCGGTTGGGTTGCGGGCACCGCAGCGGTTGACTAACCGCACGGTTGTGTGTGAACAATCACATACAAACCTAGGTAAATGAGACCCGCACGGATCTCATGCGATTCTGAATCGGCATGGTTCCCGCTGTGTCTGAACAAGCGCTTAAACAAAAATATTGATCGTATTATTTGTATGTATCCACTTTTTTATTTTAAATAATTTTTTAAATAATTTAGAAAAACAAGAAACAAAAGATATTTCATTCTGATATTTTGACAGTTATACAACACCCTGAAGATGGAAAGTTTTTACTGAAACATGTTGGTGTAATTTATCGAATAAAAGAAGTACAAATAATACAATAATATTTTTTTATATTTGTATAAAATACATTTTTAAATAAATATGTAAATATCCATTATCACTTTAATAGCATTGAAAGATTTAGCAGATACTTCGTTGTGCAATATATTTTATTTTAATCAAATACACACATTAAAACAATTAAACCAATTGCCATTAATACTGGATAATAAACGTTAATTAACAGGAAGTTAATATCAAAAAACAGTAATAAACTTAATGAAACATATTTAAATTCAGGCAAAACATTAACTCCACTGATAATACACATTGGCGTAAAATTTTATACAATGGTCCGATTTCGACTAAAATTACAAATTGTTTCCCTACTCACATTAGACCCGCCTATTACACAAATAATAATATTAGTAAAATTCTTTTAAATTCAAAAACAAAATGTGGCAAAAAGCAGGATATACGAAATAACTTACGAAGACTGTGATAAAAAATACATAGGCCAAACTATTGACGTATTATAAATAGACACGTTGTTCCCATACTATTCTGATTTCAAATGTAGCAAATGCAGAAAAATTTGGTAATTTGAAGTCACGGCGACTAAAATAACGTACTCATTCTTACAATAGTGTACGAAACTCTGTTTTTTTTTTCCCTGGGACTCTTTTTTCGGCGTACCGTCGCGTCCGATCACAAAAAAAGGTCCGTTCGATAACGAATGCAAGTAAGGTAATTACCTTATTTTTGACTTGCCACGATTTCACGCTTGTAACGTATCTACAGTTTATTATATCATTGGGCTAAACCACGAGAAACTTAAATACCTATACGAATAAAAGAACATTTCCGTTGCCTAAAAAATAACAACTTCTCCGAATCTTCCAATTACATTATTAACACTAATCATTATTTCTATAGTCACAAATAGAAACTACTCCACTCAATTTCTTATAGAAGATGGATAATGAAAAGTTTGGAAATCATTGAAACCCTAAAAAAATGAATTCAAAAAACACACTTATAGACAATATCTCATTTCAGTCCACTTCACCAATCCTAGAGCTTTTTGCCAAAAAATACTCTCCCCTCCCCACAGCGCGACCGCCTGACTGACCCGATTAGACGGATAAATTTTATATTTAAGTTAGTTTTTATCTATACCTGATGATGAGAGGGAAAAAAAATAAAAACTCATATTCCATGTTTATTACAAAGTTAAAATAAAACATCTTTTAAATCAATCATCACAATCAGGCCAAAAAAGTATAACTACTACCGCGCGTACATGAGAACAAGCGCCTCCATTTATTTTAAATTTTTTTTGCAATTAATATAGAAAGCGTCGTACTTAAAATGTTTTGTTTCATACTGTTTTCACCTTTGTGGACACAAGTCTGAAGACAGACGGTAATAAAATAGGGTGGATTTCTTTCCCAACAGAGTGTGGGGCGTTTTAAAAACATCGAAGCTCTCCAGCTAACCTTAATGGCAAAGTACCCGCTGGCATTGTACCTTTGTAGGTATAATGCGACGGTTCGTCGGGGAAAAAAACCGCTTTATAAAATAATGTAAATCGATGGAGAGCGAAAATAATTTACCAAAACCTTAGAATCAACCCCTTCCTCCGAACATTGGCGGGACAGGGGCGGACCTACCGAAATGCTGAAAACTGCCCCGGGCGCAAGTTTATAAGGGGCGCAACTTCTACGCAAAATCTAAGAAAGTTTGGTCGGTTTGGCGACAAAAATACATCACCGTTATTAATTTTACACCATCATTGACAGTTTAATACATTTTAACATTGTCAAAGACGATATGAAACACTCAATTAATTAAAGTTTTACTATAATCTAACTTGATGATAAAATCGGGAGAAATTGTGCATAACCGGAATTTCTATAATATGTCGAGAAAGATATGTAATGCAAGTGTTGATGGTGCCAGAAAGAGAGGGCGACCGCGGAAGACGTGGCTTGAAAAGATTAACCAGATACTGGAAGATGGTCCCGTTAGAAGCCTCAACAATCGCCGAGCTTGCATGCGAAGATGTATGAATGTAGATGAGGCGAGAGTTGTATGTCAGGACAGAAGAGTGTGGCGCTCTATCCTCTCTGCCTACCCCCACGGGGAAACGGCATGATGGTAAGTCAGTTAGTTAGATGTCGAGGACCATAAAACTATAGAAACTCTGGAACGCTCTAAAACCTCCGGTGCTCGAAAAACCAACGTGTTTCGTATAAAAAGGCGGAACCAGTGCCGCGGCCCTTCAAGTTTGTTTTGACGTATCTACCGGTGCGACATTATCGACGGAGCGGTAAACCACAGTGTGGCCAGTCGTGGATAACCGAGCGAAATATTAAGCGAAGTACCTACTGAGATAGTTGAACGAAATTTTTTTGAATGTGTTGGCAAGCGATAAGTGATTGCAAAATAGTGTGAATTAACGAATAGTGAACGATGACTTTGTCTTTTTCTTCTTCTTCTGCTTCATCTAGGACTGCGTCCTGTCCAATTGCTGCAAGCTCGCATCGTACTGGCTGTTTCGATGTCACCATGCTCTTATCCTATCGGATCTATGGAGATTTTCATGTTGAATCTTTGTGATGATATATGGAATTTGTGCAGAAGATTATGAAGATCGTCTTCGGAGTTGATTATTAATACCGCATCATCAGCATAACATATTATATCTATCTTTTTGTCTCCCATGTTGTAGCCTAGATTCATTGTTTTGACATCTTCTTTGTGAATTATTAAAATAATGTGAGATGTGCTAAATAGTTTATTAAAAGTATTTATAATGCAAATACACGGTTGATTTTCTATTTTAAATGCAAATGCCAAATAGTTTTAAACAAAAATATTTAAATACAGAATGCAAAATGCAAAATACGTATTTTCAAAATGCCTATATTAGTAAAAAATACCTTTAGTCAAGTTTTTACAAGTCATTTATTTCATTTATCTACTATTTGTTCAGACAGTTCGTGATTTCATGTTCCCTCTATTTTATTTTATAATCATTCCACAAAATGAAAATAGTTGTTCAACAGGAGCATAACTTGATAAACAAGTATTATATTTATCCCTTTCAGCCCGGATCGATTCGATCGTGCGTTCATATAAAAAAAATATTTCACGCTACTAAACCGTTTTTCGAGTTGAAACCGGCTTGCAATGATCGTGCACTGTACTGCGCGTATACGCAGTACAGCGCAACAGTATCGTATCGATCGGGGCTGAAAGGGTTAAGGAAAAGTTTTCTCACAGTAGGATATCTGTTCAAGGAATTTAAACTATTGTCATCATCTGGTTTCGGTCTTCTGGGGTATTATGCCGTGTTATTACGACCTTTCTGGCCGACGTTTCGGATCCCATTGCATTGTGAGTGTTGGTGTTGTGGTTAAGTATTGGCTTGCAATACCGTGTCGAAAGCAGGGTGAGAACGTTTTCAGTGTTGTGTTATTTATTGGCTAGCAATACCGTGTCGAAAGCTTAGTGTTTCTGTGTTACGTGGCAATACCGTTTCGGAGTCTTGTGTTGTGTGTATGATTCATCTGTTGTCTGATCACTATCTCTGCGGAACTGCGACAAGATTAACTTTGAAGCGCCGGATACCAAGATGTTTTTAATTTGAGACCATCATCTATATTAATATTTATCGGGTGCTTGTAGATTTCTAGTACTTCCTTGATAAGACACGTATGGTGACTCTTATTGTCTTTTTAATATCGTAGTTTTTCCAGATCTATTGTAATTTTCACATTATCACTAGCTGCAGAAGAGAGTTGATCTCGATATTGGCAACACTCAAAATGGTAGCGTTCATTAAAATTAAATGTTTAAAAAGTACGAAGTATGAAATAAAAAATTAAAGATTAGCATTTCTCCTTATTCAAATACAAAATATGTTTACTAAAGTATTTTAAATAAAATAGAAAACGAATTTTGAAAAGAAATATTTCAAATACAAAATGAGAATAGTATTTCGTATTTGCATTTCAAATATACGGATTTCAAATAATTCACATCTCTGCCCGTTTCTTTGGTTTCGCTCAGTTATATTCGTACCTGTGGTTTTCACCGGTTAACTAATCAGACTGCATTGCTGCGCAAATTGCGTGCACATTAAAGTGAAATGTTATTTTCCAGAATGTTCTCCATATCCTCGTGAGATTAGACAAACTTATGTTGTGTTCTTCCAATACGATTTAAATCATCTGGAAAGTCGTGTTCAATAAGTCTCAAATTTAGAATCTCGTGACATTCAAACATCATAAATTTGCCATGGACAGTGAAAAAAATCCTTATTTAATTTATATATATTTTTTATTTTTACAACAAATAAATCTTCAAAACAAAATGTTCCCGCAAGAATTTTCAAAGGTCAAAATTTGTTAGACTTATTCTAGTCGACAGACTAAAACACAGGTCAAAAAACACTTTATTTTTTTATAGAGTAACAATATTAATTTAAATTAAAATATTTGTTTAACTGTAACTGGTTGCGTATATAATTTGTGTTTGATTGCATTATGAATTCAGGACGGTAGGGTGTAGAGCTTTTAGTAGCGAATCTTTATATTGTGCTAAACTGGAATTAAATATATCAGAGATACGCGCACAGGTGTTACCTAGCCTATGCAGTCTTATATTATATTGCAGCTATCAAAAAGAAGGTCATTATTTTCTTCTCGTATTTTCATTTTTATTTTTATTTTTAATAAATCTAAATGTTAATTTGAACCCACAATAGAAGAGAGTTTTTAAATTATGTATAATAATTTATCACCACTATCGGCACATTAAACACTTCGTAAAGTTTGTTAATTAAACAAACAAACAGTTAATTTGTAGGTAAATAGTTGATGTAATATTTTTTTAAAAACGTGCACATCGTTATTTATAAATAGAAGAGGGTAACAAAACGTAATTTAACACTGACGTCCATTAAGCTTTTAAATCCATTAAGCGTTTTTGTAAACAGTCTGAAACTTGTTTGCACAAAACACAAAAAAATACCGAATGAATTTCAGTCCTATTTGTTGATGAGACTACCATGCGAGGGGAAATTGTTGTCTCTGTGAACAGTATACCTACTGTTCTGAGTAGCTGAGAGCAGTCTACTCAGACTGAGACCAAAACTGCCCTCCTAGACATATCTCACGACAGTAATTATTATTGGTCAATCGATCGGTTTTCTCGACATATTAAATTGCGTCCACAAAACTAATTTCGGTGGTCGTGCTTTCGCGGTGGCTGGACCAAAGTTATGGAACAAACTACCCAATAAACTGAGGCAAACAGACAGCTTACCACAGTTCAAAAAATAACTTAAGACGCATTTATTTAGACAATCCTATAAAAACCTATAGAATCTGACCACAACAACGCTTGCTAATGTTTTCCACTCCTATTGTGCGCTCCGCGAAAACACCTAATTCTTTCAGGCACTCCCAACTATTATAGTACTCAATTTTAATTCTATTTCTTGTATACCACCTAGTGAATAAGTAATAGTTAATAAGTTTTTTAGCAGTAAGTTGTTTTGTAAGATAATTTTTCTGTGTAAAGCGCCCTTGAGGTGAGTATTCGCGAAAACGGCCCTTTATAAATTATCCAAATATTATTATTATTATTATTTTTGAAAGCCAAAAAATTGTGTTTTTGATAACTTAAAAAATGATGCATACTAAAACACAAGTATGTAAATAAATACGTTTTTTTTTGTAGTTATAGTCATATATATCGGAAGTTGCGCACGCAGAATGTAGCGGAACATGTAGCGGAAATGCGATACCAGAACTAACGACGCCATTAAAAATGGTCTCAGGTTTTCACGGCCGTTCGGATCCCATTGAAGGGTCCATCACCAGGGCTGATGTCATATTGAATTCATGTCAGCTGTCAGATTCTATTTACATGCGATTAGTATAACTTTTACTTAGCGTAGAACTTTTTCCATTTAAGAAAGGCAATCGAATTAGTATGTGTAAGCCGTGCGTAGGTACGAGGCACATTGTTTCGCTGTGTTGGTGTCTATAGCCGTAAACATCAATACGATGGAACAATGCGCGTTGTACATACGGCTTTCACGTACTAATTCGATTGTCCTTATTAAATCCTTAATGGATATACGCACGAATTTTGATTTAATTCCCTTGAGACAGTATTGATACCGGTTTTAAATAAACTATATAGCTCACTTTATCTGAGTATTTTCTAAGCAATTGATGACAATTAAATATTACTATCAAAATTCCTATTCAATCATTTGCATGTATTTTACTGTGGATTAACGTTGAGATATATACAAGATTTTGAGTTTTTAAATGTATGAATTTATCTTAACGCCCTTAAATAGGCTAAAAAAGTATAATCAAAACAAGTGTTTTATATTATTATGTGTGATTATGGAATTCTACAAACGTACTTCGGAAACAAAAAATATGTATCGTTAAAAATATGTATAAATTATTCTAGGCGGGGGAGAAAATTATCTCATACATCTCAAACTTTTATTACAACTCAAAAGATTGTAATAAAATAAGTACTTAGGAGGCTAGTGATTACCTTGCCAAACAAACTTTCAAAGATTTTCCTGCTTTAAAGTTACCTTCCTTGTATATAAGAACTATTTTTAATTTTTTTAAGGGGATAAACAAAAAATTCATTACCACTATCAGACAAGGAGCAAAAATAATGAACATATTATTCAAAAACGTCCAAATTAGGAATAGGATAGCATCATACACTTCCCCTAAATGCTATATCTAATCCCAAAAGCAATTAAAAAAGACTGTAAATTTAAATATTGTTTAAAAAGGAGTTCCGAAACCGACAAAAAAGTCGCCAAAATAAATAAATGCTGTCTTGTTCGCATAAATTGATAAATTTTATATATTAAAGGAAATACATTCTTATTGTGAAGTTGCAATTTCAGAACAAAGTTCTGTGAATTATTTAACAATTTTTATTAATCAATTAGAAAAGACAGAAATATACAAAAAAAATCAAATTAACGAAAAAATATTTTAAATGCCGCCGGGACTCGAACCGCGGACCTCCAATTCTATCCGGGAATGGCGCGTTATCCAATTTCGCCACGGCACTCAGTAAGTTAACGAAAATTTTTCAACCTTATACGTAGTCTCTCTTTTTTTTAATTGATTAACATTTTTATTCCATTTTTAAAGCAATCCACTTTTTATAATGCAATAGTCACGAATACCTTCGCGTATCTACCGCTAGATTCCCGGATAGGATTGGAGGTCCGTGGTTCGAGTCCCGGCGGCATTAAAAATATTTTTTCGTTAATTTGATTTTTTCTGTGTGTCTTTTCTAATTGATTATTAGAAATTGTTTGATAAATTTTATTTTATACAAAATATTATTACAATTATTTCAAGTTGTGTTATCTTGATCCTGTTTTTTATAAATGTTGTTAGCCACTCCTATCATTCAATATCTTTAAGATTTGGGGCTGCATAACTCTATACTTGCATATATTGCTACAAGGGGTGCAGTGGTATCGT
>JADDOH010009239.1:0-10333 GCA_016648135.1 Agrypnia vestita | reverse complement strand
TTTCTCAATTTTATCACACTTTCTTTGAAGTCTTCCCTTGGTGGTCACGTCCCTTGGAGTTCTTGTCAAGATGTCGTGTGTGAGTATACGCTGATAATTTTCTACCTTAGAGAAAACATTCTTCAGAGATTCTCTCCTGATTTCCTTTCATTATTTACTGTTTCAATCACTAATGCATTAATTAGATATATACACTGATTGTTATCTGATAGACAAAATATCGAGAAGAAATGCCTGATCCCTTATTATTATAAGGAAACAAAACGAGGGAGTCTGTACGTAATCTATGTGGCAAATATGCCGAACGGAAATACAAAAAATACCGTATATTAATTTTATACAGCATGAACTTAAATAACAATTCATGAACTAATTTAATACTTCAAGTGAATAAGTAAACAGGGTAGATTCAAAATGATTACCCGATCTCGCCATGTTGTACAGCGAGTGGTCTCTCTCCTTCCTCCTGAAGAAGTGGTAAGCCACTCCCCCGAGGGCTGCGAATATGACCACAGCTACCGCCAGCCCGATGTACAGAGGGGTGTCGCTTGACGCCGCTGTGAACAAACATACATATATAATTTATTGACACAACATACACAATGCTTCCTACTTATTACCTTATTCAGTGATAGTAGTGGACTTCGTCTTTATTGCCAATAAGAAAAAAAGAAAAAACTAGAGAAAAAACTAAAAAAAAGTGGCGAAATTTTTATGGAATTTTCCAACTTAACCATCTCTACCTACTACCGTGTATTTACTCGTCGCGTGTAGTATGCATTGACTAATATTTATAAATCTTTTTTTTTACATATTCATCACCCGGATACGTCGCATAACGTTATCGGTTAACTACATGTATTTGGACAAAAAAAAATAATTTATAAACCATCAATAAATTCATTCCAAACGAACAATAATTCAACATGCAAACACTCCTAAAAATAAATTTTCTGGTGATTGAGTTTATATATAAAAAAAACATTCATTGATACAAAAATGTTTTTACGTCCGTTCAGAATCATCTATGTATAATATTATGAGTATTTTTAATATTAAAGGCATTAACTTTATGGTCAGGCATTTTCATAAAATGTTAGTTATATAACCACTTACGGAGATTTTTAGTCTACCGGTTTCGAGACGTACCCGTATCTTCGTCAGGACAACCATTATACTAGCATGTAAATATATAATTTGTATGCGCCATTTTTCTTAGAATATACAGTTTTCGCACTGTTTAGATGATGTCAAGTAGTACAAGTTTATTACTTAATTTTTCAAACTAAGAGTAACTGGAATGGATGATATAAGTTTTTACGTTTTTCTTTTCATCCTCAGTGAAATACGAATGGAAAAAATATAGATAAATAAAAGAAAAAATCCAGATAATCATCGTTCTGGATATTAAATATCTAATTACTGAAAACACAGGATTGTCAACAAGACGATAGCTATTTTCGTAGTTTGTGGAAACTGGGAGATGTTTTTTTATAGAGTACCAGTAATAAAAACAAACTTTTTCCAACCGCTGTGACAGTAAAACTTGTCTCCGTGGTACTAAAGCAAGCTGATAATAAAGGTGAGTTAATGTACATCGCAACTCGGGACTAGGATACCATTCAATTCATTTTTAGCGGAATATATCTAGGTCTAAAAAGATCGAAACGAACAAGTTTGGCCCTGCGCCAGTCCGAAACTTTTCGAGGTACATGTCAATTTTCATACCCTTAAATTTTATTTTATTTTAACACAAAACCCAACTAAAAAAATCTCGCTATAAAGAAGATATTCTCATTAAAAGCAAAGTTATTAATGAAGTTTCTTTGAAAAATAACAGATAAGACCTCGAAGAATGCGCAAAGTAATCTTAAACTTGTTCTTGAAAGAGAATCATTTTAAATTGGTCCTCGCAAACCTGAAGAGACGGAAGCGGGGCGGGGAGAGGGGAAGTGTCCAACTTTGCGAAGTGATTACTGAGACCGTAATTCGACACATTTGTATGTAAATCGGTCTCTCATGTTTGTGCGCATCCTCTTTTTAATGTTCAATTATTTCCCCAAACTTTTATTCATGTCATGACTTATAGCTTGTTTCACAACGTGATAAACAACAACTTGAAAGTACTTAGAGGGGCACCTAATGTACCTGTCTAGTTTATCTCCTCCTTCTCTAGTGTTTGTCCGGTTATCACAAATATTTTCAAAGAATTTTTAGCCAGGATGTCCTTTGTTTTCCAGAGGCTCCACTGGTATTTTCTGGAAAACTCATGATATGGAAAACTATCGAGTTTTTCTAGACAACCATAGTTGTATTTTTTGCCCATTACTTATGTCATATACTTTTTAGACTATGTCACGAGAAAAAACGCGATAAGAGAATTTCATAGATTTAGTTGAGGAAATCTCATCACCACGTTACACATGCTGAGATTTTAATGCGTACATATTAGACTGAAATTCCAATACCCAAAAATTCAAAACCGCGTTCACGTCGTCCGATTTGACAACGAGACTAGATTACATGCATATAAGCATTACCTTGAACCATAAATACCGACAACTAATTATTCCGAAATCATAAAAAAAAATTAATTACCCTTTTCATTATTCCATTTTAATTGCTGCTAAGATGATTCTAATTCACTCAACTGACGAACCGAACATCTACAGTCAATTAGGTGATAATAGATGTTTGACATGGTGAGTACACGGAAACTACGAAAGCACAGAATTATCTACATGAAGGAGCAAAATTCATCTCGGATTTCGAGATGAAAACCTCTTAAAAATCTCCATAACATTTCGAAAATATTTCGCCAAGAGATAAATGAATGGAAGCTACATAACTCAACAATCAAAGTGTCGGAGTCATCGTCTCTGGTGGTTGTGACCAACTTCTTGAAAGAATTCACTGGACACCTCCCTCTCCAACAATAGAACAATAGGTAATAGATTACGTACGGTGTATGAATGGATAGCAGTCGGTTGTTTATTTTCTCGTTCTTCGAACCGTAACCTACGGAGGAGTCGTAAGGGCTTAATGGCCCACGATGATGTGTGAGTACGCGCTTTGAAGCGACGCGGTGCACAAAGCGAATGGAGGTCGTAAATTAAGAAAAAATATTCAAAGAAAGCATTAATGTATCGTTATTATAATAATATTATGTTTAGAAGTCTATCCGACCGGCGGCGGTGACCGGCTCGCCGGCAGGTTCATTAAGATTGCCTCGCCGCGCCGTACCGTGAAGCTTTAAATAATAACAGGTATCTATCTACTTTGTTCTTTAATTTGACATGGTTTATGAACTTACTTCTGTTGAATGCACATAATTTTAATGCAGAGTTTTTTAACACATATTTTAACTGTTTCGACAGATACGGTATCAATTAATTTTTTATTTTTTTTATTTTTTTATTTATGGTTTTTGTGTTTAATTTGTAGAACTCCATATTTATTTTTTAGCGAAATTTAAAATAAATTAAATTTTAATAAATATTATTATTAAGTTCTACGGGTTAAGTATTTTTATGTGTTACAGCTGTTTCGGCTTGTAAGGCCATTATCAAACAGTGGATATACCACGTACAAACGACTTATTTATACAATTTTAAGTTACCCCTTCCCCTTTAGATTAATTAGATATTTGTGGTATCAATTATTCACATGGTAACACGAATGCTACGTGTTTATATTTAACACAGTGGCGTGCAGTGTCAAACATATACACTGACCTAAATTATTCTGCTAATATATAATATTTATGGGAAACTAACAGTACAAAAAAATCAGTAGTGAAAACCAAATAGAACAAGGACCATCTTACAAATTTCCACTGAATTAACAAACAATATGAATCGCTGCACAATAACAGAAATAATAAAAAAATAAATGATTAAATAAGGCAAAGGAGGGAGGAAGATTGCTGTTATAAAAGAATGATAGTATTGACACTACATATTGTATTTATCTGAAAGAAATACACCTTTTTGGAGAATATTTTTGTTGTGTGTGTTAATTTCCGTCAGTGTAAATATTAATATTTTTCTACCTAATTTTTTCGGTAATTTTGATTTTTTTTTGTGAATAGTGTGAATATTAAATTAAAAGTGAATATAAAAAATGCTCAAAAAATATAGCCATGTTTAAAGTGTATTGGATTAAAGTGCATACATTAAAGCCTACTTCAGATTCACATGTACATAATATGTACATATTATGTGCGCTGGTTTACAACACGTCTATTTATGCAAAGACGTGTACTCAGAAACCGCGCAGCGCGGGAGACACAAATATTATGTTTAGTTAATATGCATCTAGGGAAGCTTTTCAGAAAAATTACTTACACTACACTTACGCTCAATCGCTTGGTGCAGGACATGCGCCAATTCGTATGTGATCTCATTGCAAATATACATATGCATGTTGATAAGGCAGGCTGAAGACACTTGTAATTGAGATATTGGGTTTAGTTTGAAGTAAGTAATGTATTTGTATTCTGTTAGTGTTTCATTTAAAATAAAATAGATGGTTCTAGTTGACGCACGAGTATGGGATCTTAGAATTATTTAAGATTGGATCTACATAATATGTAACGAATAAATATTAGAAATATAAATGTATAGAACCCACGTTACTAATGTAACAGCTATTGTAGAAGGTTATCGATATTTTTAAATCGTTAAATTAGTTTATTAGTTGAATATGATTAGACATTGACAAGCTAACACTGAAGTTACCAAACTTCTGAGACTGAGCTCTCAACACGATCTAGCTTTCATAATGAAAATCCTCATTATTGTGTTCTATATTTATTAAAAAAACTGAAAAATGGTTTCATGTTTTCCATTAATTATTAAAATCGTTGTACTTCGTTGAATCTTATAGATTTCATATTTAATAATGCACTTAATTGTGTACATTTATATATTAATATTTTACTGTGGTGTAAACATTTAATATAAATACGGCAATACTTCACAGCCCTGGCAGAGCCTTAAGTCAACGAATTAGAAATTTCCTCTAGGGGCGTAGGTTCAAATCTTACGGACTAAGTGCTTTAATAAATTTTGTATTTTTTTTAATGTATAGATATTTACTTTATTTAAAAATAAATAAAACTATCTTAGTCAA
This sequence comes from Agrypnia vestita, assembly GCA_016648135.1. Taxonomy (NCBI): domain Eukaryota; kingdom Metazoa; phylum Arthropoda; class Insecta; order Trichoptera; family Phryganeidae; genus Agrypnia; species Agrypnia vestita. The sequence goes on along the minus strand of JADDOH010009239.1, from coordinate 5,200 downwards.
ACACCACTTATATTAGGTCCTTACATATGAAATTGACGTTTTACCGTACTGGCAAATTTGATCTCAAATATCTTCTCTTTGGTTAGGAATTCCAAATCCAAATTTTTACAGCTATTTACTCATGTATTTGTGTTTTGAAAATTATAATTCATTTGTTTTTTCCTCAATTGTTTTTTTCTTTGCGAGACTCAATTTACAAAATGAAAAACTTGAAATATCGCGTTATTTACGAGTACGAGTTCCACCGTGGCACCAGTGCTGCAGAAACGGCTCGAAGGATTAATGATGTGTATGGCGACGGTGCCGCAAAAGAAAACACAGTGCGTTTTTGGTTCCAACGTTTTCGTTCTGGAAATTTCGACCTGCAGAACAAGTCCCGTGGACGGCCGGAGACCAAAGTTGATAATGAAGAATTGAAGGCTATTGTGGAAGCGGAATCCATCGCAAACCACATCCGAGTTAGCTACCGGCTGCGGTGTTAGTGATAAAACTGTTTTAATCCACTTGAAGCAAATTGGTAAGGTGAAAAAGCTTGAAAGGTGGGTACCTCACGAATTGAGTGAAGCAAATCAACAAACGCGAGTTACTTGTGAGCGTTTGGTGGACTAGTGCTGGTGTCGTTCACTACAGCTTTCTTAAATCTGGCCAGACGATTACGGCAGATGTCTAGTGTCAGCAACTGCAAACCATGATGGAAAAGCTAGCTGCTAAACAACCGAGGCTGGTTAATCGCTCTAGGCCACTGCTGCTTCATGACAACGCTAGACCACACACTGCACAACAGACGGCTACCAAATTAGAGGAGCTTCAATTGGATGTCTAAGACATCCACCGTACTCTCCGGACCTTGCCCCAACAGATTACCATTTTTTTCGAAATTTGGATAACTTCTTGCAAAGGAAAAAATTCAACTCCGATGGGGCAGTCCAAACCGCCTTCAAAGATTTTATTGATTCCCTTCCGAATGGTTTTTTTAGTAAAGGGATCGATGAACTACCTATGAGATGGCAAAAGTGCATAGATAGTAATGGTACATACTTTGATTAAATAAATATATTATAATAAAAAAAAATCGACTTTATGTTCCTCCCATACTAAACGTCAATTTCATATGTAAGGACCTAATATTTATTTTCAAGTCCAACCAGGTTTCGCTACGACCGTAGCTTCTTCAGGGAGCATCTTAATTTTATTTTAATTTATAATCTTATTTTATATTACGCCATTCCCGTACTATTGGTATACACTCTGTGTATTTAGCAAATACGCAAACCGCTTTATTATTTTCCCAATATCCGTGTGCTGTCGATAAAACCTTGGCAGCGAGACTCCGGAATAGGACGTCATACGGCAGTCATTTTGGCTATGAAACGTGACAGTCATATGTCACCGCCGTAGTGGAATAATGTATTTCATTGCGGATTGGTTAATTTAGGTAGTTTTTCGAAAATCGTCTCTATTCTGATAATCAATTACATTTAAAACATTGAAAACAAGGTTTTACCATTGCAAGCGAAACTGCTAACTGGCAAAAGGAATAATTTGTTATAATAATTATGTACATAAAACATATGATATCTTGGTACTGCGGTACTGTTGTAAATCATTCAGTGCTGACCCCAATAATCGCATTTATCCTCCCACAAGCACCGATAAATAAATGACTTCATCTTAGAGGAGTCATTAAGAGCAGTAATCAAATACGAACAATAAAAATAAGATCGTTTAATGACCTGCCATCCGATTTCGTTGACCTGACGGGACCTTTCTGAGGCCAGTAAAGATATTTTGCGATCGAGAGAAAATATAAAACACATAAAGGAAGATTTTATTTTTATAATATAATTCTACCGAATTTGTAGGTGCAATTTGCCTCACATTTGAATATAATACTTTAATGCACCTCATCACAGTATAAAGTAAATTGTTTTCTTTGTAATGACAAACATGATATGATATGTTATTACAAATATGAAATAAAAAGATATGTGGGGTGTAAAAACAAAGGCAGCAATATCCAAAAAAAATAATATAATCATCGAGGATTACTAATGCACTGAATTTGAGATTTTATAGGAAATATAATATATAAATTTATAAGAAACATGATTTTGGGAGTAATTAGTACATAAAATCTATAATTCAGTATATTTAAATTATTAATCCTCGGTGACTGCATTCAATTTTTTTTTAATTTTTTGTATATTTCTGCCTTTGCTCTTATACCCCAGATAATATGATGTTGATGAGTATTACCTCATATGGGAAATTCTGATATCTTAGCAGATCAATCCCTCTATAAAAACTTGATTTTATACCAAACTATATTAGGTAGCCTTCAGTGATAGCAGTATTGTCATGTATACATTATTTGATTCGGATATTAATTATTAAAAATATGATCAGATTTTTTCGTAATCGTAAATAATTATAATAATACACAATCTCTTGCCAAGAATCTAATAATTTAATTTAATATGGAGGCTACTTTTGAGACAATAACTGTGGAAAAAATCTAATAAAACAATACATTTCATTACGGACCCTAACCGAATCAACTTCCGAAATGTAAAATTGATAGATTTGACGTTAAAGCTGTGTAGATTATTCATGATGATCATTAAATTTAGTGAAAAACACAAATATTTTACCTCTACGTGAATTAATTTATAATTTTATATTTTACTACTCAAGTTTCGAGAGTTTAACGGAATATCTCTTCATTTAATACTTTACCTGTCGGCGAGAGATTCTGTTCCTCTCGACACTTTAGTAGAAAAATATGAAATTATAATTAAACTCACGTTAATATTCCAAGGATTATGTTTTTCACCCAATTTCCAATGACGAAAAAATTAATGCAACTGGTTTGAATGTGGCTGCGATCATCTGTATGACGTAAGAAAAACGCCCAATATAATAATTTAAATTACAGTGCTTCCCAGTTTGATTCTCGATAAGTTCTTTATAAAAAATTCGGTAAAATATACATATAACAGACATATAATACAATAAAAATAAATAATATATCGTTAGTTGTCCGGCAAATTGCCCTTTAAAAACATACTCAATGAGATAATAGCAATAGCAGCGCACATCTGAAATATTTTCAGAGCACTCTATCTACCATTTATAGACTGATGAATAAATATAAAATATCCAACAAAAGTCTTCACAAAAACTAAACCCTCCGCATTAATGCAAATTGTATTTATACAAACTCTAAAGTACTACCAACTCTAAAAAGAAACTGTAACTCTAACATTAATTCTAAGACAAGAGCAAACCTTAGACTAAATTTTAAGAGTATTACCAACTCTAAGAGTTCTACTAAACCCTCAGAGTATGCAACGAAAGATTTAGATTATTTATGGGTTTATAATGTCTCTTACGAACTCAAAATAATAGATAAACTGAGAATGCAACATACGTTAAAAAAATGTTTTTTTTACTCCCTTGCTCGTCTGCTTGCTTGCCGACAATAAAAACTTTGGATCGATTTTTGACCCTTTTCCCGTGATCCAATCGAGCTGAAACTTGGCAAGTAAACTCATGGCGACGATCAAGAAGATCTATCAAATTTTTGTTAAAAAAAATTAATAATTATAGTATAATTTCGTATTTTTAGAAATTTTTTTCAAATTGGAATCATTAGAAAAGTTTGATTACGGCGGCCCGATAACGTCGCGGAATATTTTCTAAATTTGAATTACTCCGTCGGTATGCATAATAGGTACTTGACTACGAATGTCGAAAATCTGAATTGACTGACAAATGTTTTTAGAATTTAATCTTCAAAGCATGAAGTGTCTTATCAAAGCTCAAAACATCTGACATTTTAGAAATATATTAAATTACTGTAAGTTTAGTGTTATGTTATATGTTTTAATTCATCTTTAATTGTTGTTATATTTTACAAAGAAAGGGAGTATAATAAAAACTTGGTTTTTATGGGTTACTTTTTTAAAATTGTTTTTATTATTTCTTCTTCTTTCTTTCTTTTCTTTCTTTTCAATGATTTGCTTTTCAATTTACTGAATAAATAAATCGGTGGTTAGTGACGTCGTCCCGAGGACGTCCGGTCAGGGTCGCTTCGGCCCTTGTGCGCCCGACCGCCCGGGCGTCGCTCCACGCGGGTGGCATTCGTCATTTGACCCGCGAGCCGCAAGATTAAGCTGCGTGTATATATTTATATAATGTGTACCGAAGCACAAGGCTATCATTATGCGGCGGGTTCATCAGCTCCCAGTCACGACTGCGCCCACTCGGCACACTCCGGCCGCTGCAGACGGCGGAATATTGAGTATCGAGACACTATCCCGTCGGGTCCGGCGTTCATTTGTCATCGGTTAACAAGATTGTCGATGGCGAAACTCGGTACTAAGTAATCCGACGACGCTGAAAAGCTAAATTAAATGTTATTAATAAAGATAAATTATAGAATTCTCACTTGGAGTAAACTGTGAGAAACGTGTATGGAAGCCTTTTTATAGGTTGGCCCAGGGCTTACGACCTGTACGAGCTGGCTTAAGTGGCTACATAACACAATGCCACGTTCACCAATTCCACCTTAAGAACATCTACACATTATAAATTTTTTGAAACTTGTATAAGTATAAATATGTCCCAAATCTGAAAAAATTCATATATTTAAAGTGACAATACTTACTCTCTTCTTTCTTCTCATGAAATGAAATAGTATACATATGTGGAGTATTAAGTAATATTATTTTTAATGTATATATGAGTTAAACAATGAGCTCTATACTCTGTTTAAGGAGCTAAACGTCATTTATATTTATAAAACTGAGAAGACTTCGGTGGCTGGGTCATGTGGAGAGAATGACCGAGCATCAAGCATCAAAGTCCTTGCTGTACTCAAAGCCGATATGGCGAAGGAGCTTAGGAAGGCCAAAATCAAGATGGAGCGACAACTTCCACAAGGACCTTTCTGCCTTGGAGCTTGTGAAGTGGAGAGAGCTGGCACTAAACCGAGATGAGTGGAGGAAGACTCCTGAGGGGGCCAAGACCCATCAGGGGTTTTAGAGCCAAGAGGGATGATGATGATGATATGATTTTATTCCAAATTATTTAACAAGTACACTAGAATACGCTTGAAAATTATCAATTTTTTAAACTCCATTTTATGGTCCATACTACAAAAAACTTCCGTACACGTTTCTCATATAAATAGTTTCAG